>PNEQ01070220.1:13288-45127 GCA_003012365.1 Medauroidea extradentata
TGAAATTTCTATGACGCAACTTGCGTCATAAATCCCCCCCCCCCCCTTTTGGGCACCCCTGTGTTTCGTGGTTATTGGCAGCGTGTACAGTATTTGTAAAGAGCCGGATATAATTTGACTGAACCAATTACAATAACGTTACTGGAACAACACACGTCTCTGATTTGTCGGTGGAATCCCAATGCGCGTGAGAGTTAAAAATATCCAATCACTGACCACGTAGCAGAACTGCAGATTTGCACTAATGCACCGAAACAAAGAGGAGCAAAATTATTTTTACGAAAAAAACACGAGTTCCTATCAATGTTTATCCAACCCACAAATTACTGGAGCTGAGACATTCAAGGTCAAAGTCTTCTGTGTCCGTTCAAACCTTGTAAAAATTGTTTTTTCTTCCCTCTTCGTTTTCTTAAAATATTATTACGTAGTACTTGTTATAGAACTAGGTTATAGTTCTTACCTTCTTTTTCTACTTGGAATGATTCTCTCAAAATGCATTACTTCATGGTTTGTTTCCGTTCTGCATTGCTCCATCCATTTGACTTAGCCCAGTACGTTTGCATAGGAGCTGCTTGCTGATGAATACGAAAAATAATCTTGCATCTAACGACACAAAACCTTGAGTGTTATACACAGTACGCTGGGGCTTAACAAACTGTCAACTTTACCTCCGATGTATCAGTGTCTCCAGTTATCTTTACGTTGGTAGCTACCTCAGTGAGCAGCCAGTTTTAACTATCACCAGGTAAACGTGGGATCGCTACCTTGTTTTGCTGTAGGCTTGTTATTCGTTCGGATAAAATGTCTCTCCAAACTGTGATAAAATCACGAAAGTAATTAGAATTTACACCCATCTGAATCTTGTTATGAAATTTGTTCTTGAAATTTTACTGTCCCTACTAATCATAATCACCGTAATTATAGACTGTACAAAATATTATTATGGTTGTAGCATCTGATTTTCATAAATCCATGGTGTCAGGGATAAGCTGGAGTGTAGATGGGATACAGATAAAGACCGCTGATATTTACTGAAATATGTTTGCTGTAGCTTGTCTCATGTCTTACCTGCACATCATCAGCTCTACTTCGAGGGAACCCCAAAACGCTAAGAGTTAAAACATTCAGTCACTAACAATGAAGCAAATCGGGCGTCACTGATTATAGAGTTTTCTCTGTCCATGTTATGAAACTCAGATTATTGTTCAACTGTTTTCAGTATCTTGATGCCCTGTGTACTGCCGACGCTATCTGTGGCAGTCGGTGCAGTTTATTATGACTGACATTTGCTCCTTCCTATTTATCTGGTTGCTTCCTTATTTACACGTCAACCACTGGGACGTTGTAATTTATGTGACGTCACAGCAAGTGTCTAGACGGCACCTACTTTCTCTACCTTGCCGCAATATGTTTAGATTCCTTTATTGTATGAGTTTGTTCTCATAGTCACTAATTTCCACATTCTCTTAATTGTTGTAATTACAATTTACCTTTTGCATTCTGGAACGTTTATGACATCGGGATTTCTAAAGATAAGGAGTTTATCAAATTAATTTCCACTATGATAATATCTTTCAAACACAGTGTCTTCTGTCAAACGAATAAACTCTCTCAAGTTGCAATCATGAAAATGTAAACGTAAAAATATTTCTGTAATTTAAAAGAATTTTTTAAAAAAATTTTGTTTTAGAAAGGACATTTATTTTCGCGTACATTAAAAATCATAAACGTGTACTTGAAGTGGCACTTCGGCACTTTTCTGAAAATTGAGCAGTAAGTGATGTAAATGCGTGTAACAGGTACGTATCTTTAAAACGAATATTTAAGTTATGACGTAACTGTACTTATTGGCTGGCTCGTATGTTAAGAGATTGTGTGATTTACTTATAACATTCCACTTCCAGTTGCAAATCAGGACTACCTGTAATCCAGCTGATATTAATGTGTCAAAAAACATGAAAGCAATATTAAAAATATTGCAAACATATTCGCAAACAAACTCTATCTATTTGAACTATAAACATTGTAACATAATTTTCCTAAGTGTGACTGGTAGAAAAAGCGAAAGAAGTTAATTTTTGATGATTAAAATAAACATTCCTATGGTTGCTTAAAAATTATATTTTAAAATGTACTAATTATGTATCAGATTATTTTGACTTGGCTTCCAACCTGGTATGCTAGAGTTAACATTACTCCTCCCATTATATTTGTTCAGTTTACACTACGAATAATAAAATGTTCCTATTTGAAATCGTTGCACATTCAGTAGAGACAGTGTTCTATAAGTAGAGATGGTGGTTTATTGCGGGAAAGTTTGACTGCTGTGTTTCAACGTACATTCAGTTTATCAGAACATTACTGGCTTTCACTTGTACAGTGAGGTGTTGCCCTATTTGACTGAGCCAATAAGAACCCCGCTATTGTAATATTTGATGCCTGTTGTTGGTCTGCAGACAACTATGCTGTGTCAGACGTACATCAGCCAATCATAGATGTTGCAAGAAACCACAATATTTTCAAGGGAATGTTGGCATAAAAACATTTTCGCGATATACATATAGCTACCAGTATAAACCTACAAATGCTGTTATTACCCGACAGCAAACTGATCTTCCGCAAGTCACTGTGTGCCTATCTGTTTTCTGCTGGTGTGTGTGGCGCGCCTGACGAACGTCTTCAACCAGTGATGTAAGGGCAAATGTAAAATTCCAACTAGGTTCGGAGACATGTTCGTCACGAAGTGAGTGTAGGGGCCAGTAGATTCTAGGCTGTCGAGCTGGCCTTCGTGGCGTAGTTTGTTAGGCGCCGGTCTACGGCGCATGAGGTCCTGGGTTCGAATCCCTACTCGGGCATGGATGCTATGCTGTCCCTTCATCCGCTTCATCCTTATCGGAGGTCTCGCTCTCTTATTTCTGATGTTTTGCAATAATTATTTTTTTTTAAATCTTAAACGAGAGTAGATATAAGCAATCTGTTAGGCAGCTTTGTTTACAATGGTTTTTGTCATGATAGGTATTTCTTTTTCAAACAAGAAATTTTACAGTTTCAAAAAAAAACTAGTCACAATTTTGCTCATTACATAAATAAATAAAACCATTGTATTTACTGCCCTAAAATATCCGCCAACATGGAGAAGACGATTTTAAATAAAACTGCCGGACATATTTTTTTATATCTGCTCTCGTTTACACGTAAAAAATTACTTTCTCTAAAAAAGTAGAAACAAGAGATCATGGTGTTAAGACCTCGTTGTTAAAGGGGCGTAAAACCCTCTCGCTTCTCATGACCTCACCTCACCTCACCTCACATCACCTCACCTCACCTCATATCAGCTTACCTCACATCACCTCACCTGTAGCCTGACGCCAAATAATAACGCGAATTCTGCATGTCTCTGCCTGTAAGAAGGGGGCAGGAAGTATCCCGCGAAAGGATTTTTGCAACAATTTGTTTCAGTCTCTTATGTGCACACCGGTAGGTCTTCTTCGTGGTAAACGATTAAGGTCCGGTTTCACCAACCAAGTTTGAGCGATTTAATCTACATTAATCGGCACTTAATCTCGATTATACATGTTTTGGGTTTCACCAAGCAGTTAAACTCGATTTTATCGTCTTAAGCGAGATTAAATTTAACTGCTCGATTTTGGCCGGGTAACGTCACTAATCTCGCTTAAGTTCATTATAAAATGGCGTGAGGAATGTATAATTTGGTATTTGAAGATAATACAGACAATGAAGACTTTATTCCTGTGCATCTGCCTCGTTAGATTCGATAAAGATGAATATGATGATACAGACTTCCAAATACATTTCCGCTTGGCAAAACAATCGGTCCATTCACTTTTATTGATACATGCAGCAACAGTACAGAAGTTACAGTGGTCTAGAGGTGCCGACCCCCCGTGGCTCAGTTGGTTGAGCGGCCGGCTTTGGTGCGGGGGCTTCTGGGTTCGATTCTCAGGCCTGGATGGGTGTAAATTTGTGTTTGTCCATTTGGGTCTCAAAAATTGTCACTATGCGAATTGTCTCACGAAAAGTACTGGGGTCACACAAATTAAGTCACATTAAAGGTTTGGTGCAGTGATGATGATGCTGAAACTTCCGCTTACCACCTCCAAATTTTTTTTATTTTCAAAATAATTTCATGTAAACGTCCTTTATTGAAAAGTTATTTGATAAATAAGTTTAGTGTTATTTATGAAGCGTAGTGAGCACTACAATTTTTATGTCCTTGTTGAAAGTACAACTACAAGGCTATTCTTTGTAATTTTACAAACATATACTTTGTATTTTATTACGACCACCATCGTAGTTTTACAAGGAATTTCTTTGGGAACTGGGTTTCCAAAGATTTTCTTTGTAAAAGTACAAAACAAAATTTTACAGTGTATGAGGTTCTGTTTCATGTCTGATATTTTCAGGTTAACAAGAAATATACAGGCGAGAAAATAACTAAACAATTGTGTGTAGATAAATATTTGTATTTACAGCAATAAAATTATGTAAATTATATTTGCTGGATCATCTTCCCCTGGTCTTTCTTTCTGGCTTTACTCCAAATTTACCCAGGGGTACCTAGCCCCCTAGCTGTATCCCCCCTAGATAGTATGATGCAAACACTCCCTCCTTCCCCTCAAGAACGTTGTAACAAAGTTTCCAAATGAAATAATTCACAAACACACATTCGGCAATTTCCGACTAGTGTTCGAGAATTTCCGACACAATTAAGGCAACTCATCTCACACAACCCATCGTGCAGCCAAGTTTAACTAATCTGTGGTAACTTAAACTCGCTGTGTTGTTGGTGGAACGCACCTCTAACTTAAACTCAGGTTTAGCTCTCATCGAGTTTTGTTAATCTCGCTTTGAAGCGAAGTTAAACTTCTTTGGTGAAACTGGCCCTAAGTGTTTTAACATCCAGAGTCTTGGGATTCTACCGGTAAACCACAGCCGTGAGTGTCACGTCACAATTAAACATGTTCTGATTGGTACAATCAAATGAGAGACGTCCCTGTATAAATACACTCAGCCAATGACCACGAAGTAGAGTTGCATATGTGCATTGAAACACACTAATTGTTGTAGCGTCACTTACGTTCAATAAATAAACCCCTTCTCTTAGTAATAAAAATATTGGATGTGTTTTAGTGTGACGTGCCATTGGTCGTGAGTTTTATTTACACTGGTATTCTTTAGTATTTCGAGGTTGGTGGATTTTGAGCTTATGGCGTAATTTAGAAAAGAGCAGATTTACGTTTAATGTAAAATAATGAATTTTTGAACATCTTTACAAAAATCAAACCTTTTTCTTTTCCAATTAGTGAAATTTATTGATTAAATCAGGGAGTTTATATCTATGATGCAATCTTTGGTTTTCGACAGATTTAGATGGAGCAGTTTAAATAGTTTAAGTACGTGAAAAAGTGTTGGATAACTGAGAATATACACAGTTTCTAGTTTAGAATGCTGACATTCCTTGTAGGAATTTGAACCATTGACAAACCAGCAAATAAAGGAGGACTCAATTCCCTTTCTACCAGTCTATGTTTAAAGACGCTGCTCAATGTGGCAGAAGCAGTTCTGCTATCAACTTTGTTGAAACAAAGTTGTGCAAAAATCTTTACGCGGAAACTTCCCGACCCTATCTATAAGAGAACGTGATCTTCTTTCTATATTTATTGGTATGCGGCTGAGTTTGTGCTGGAATTGCACACAAATTCCATTATTTTTAGTTTACCTAAAATATTTCAAATAAACGGAAATATGTAACATTTGGTTTGTTCGATCAATTTCTTTGCCAAGGGAAATAAATACTACATAATTTGTTGTGCGTGTTAGTACTCAAAGAGCCCGCTCGGGTCGCAGTGGTGTCTCGAGGATTGTTGCTAGGTTGGGCTGAGAGACAGGACATGTAACATGTTTTAATGCCTTGCATGCATATCTGCAGCTCTGCTCCATTGTTACTGACAGTGTATGTTTATGTGGGGAAGCCTCTCACTTGACTGTAACTATCATTACAAGGTAACTGCGCACACAACACGTCTGTGATTAGCGACCAGAACCACAAGACACTTACAAGTTATAAACATCCACTAGTTGACCACGAACCAGAGCTGTAGGTGTGCACTAAGGCATGCCAACAAGACGGAGCTAAAATATTTTTGTGAACATTGCCGGTATCTGTCAATAACCACGAAAGGCCTTGACTACTGCACTGTAAAAATAGTTTGTAAAGTTGCCACACGTGCGTATAGGAGCGCTAAGAAAGTAGGTATGTTAGAATTGTTTCCCAGACATCCATGGTAGAGCTAGAGCTCACAAACGTATTTATAAAACAGTCAAGTGCGTACTGATGTTACCAGACTTGTATTGTAACAAATGTAAACGTTTGCATATTGACAAGGTGGAAGTATGGTAACTGTCCCATACTGCGTTTAGTTAAATTACTTGCTAAACATTTTAGGAAGTTTTTTACAGTGAAGTTAATGATTTGAGACATGAAAAATTCGCGATTTGTGCTGAGTATACGTTAGAATCAAAACAACTGTGACGTTTGTAATTGGCTCTTGACTTATTTGACACCTCTTGGTGAGTTCTGAGCCAATTATGAAGAAGCAACTGAATGCAGACCCAGTCGCGTGGTATTACTGTGTCAGCGAGCAGCCAATAGGAAGCTGTTATCTGTCTGAGTACACTGATATTTAGAGATAGGAAATTTCGCGAAAATATTTTTGCAGCACTTTTTTTCAGTGTCTTACGTGCGCATCTGCCTCTTTGCTGTGTGGTCAGTGATTGGGTGCCGTAACACCCAGCGTGTGGTGTTTAAACCCGCAAATCACAGACGTGATGTGTGGCAGTTACCCGTGTACTGATTGGCACAGTCAAATGAATAACGACTCTGCACAAAAA
Organism: Medauroidea extradentata; assembly: GCA_003012365.1. Lineage (NCBI taxonomy): Eukaryota > Metazoa > Arthropoda > Insecta > Phasmatodea > Phasmatidae > Medauroidea > Medauroidea extradentata. Next base: position 20,201 of record PNEQ01070220.1, read on the forward strand.
CACTCTGTCAATAGCCATGAAGTTGAACTGCAGGTGTGCACGTAAGACACTGAAACAAAGTGGGGCAAAAATCTTTTCGCGAAAACTACCGGGCCCTAGCTATAGTGGTAACGTTAAAAGCATTTATGACATAAAATTTTACCAAAAAATTCCCGTCCTTACTGATATTCTTGGAGGAAAATCAACATGTCAGTGAACCCACGAAGTTTTCTTGTCTCTAATAATGATTAATTTGTTACCACTCACTAATTAATTTGTTACCACTCACTAATTAAATACTGACATCAGAAAATCGCGAAAATATTTCAAGTCAACGTAGTCTCCAATCATACGTAATATGTTTACCCTACTATTGTTGGATTTGTGACACGTGTGGACAGTTTTGTAATAAATAGGGACAGCAAAATTTCGTGAAATCATTGACCTGCATGCTAGAATCTATGAGCCTATGCATACTCAAGCCCCATCTATTCGTTTATTGCCTGCTGCTCCACTGAGTATCATCCAACAGATAAATGTTAGGTGCTTGAATACGTATAGTATAGTTGATTCTAACCTGCAGGTCATTGAATTCGCGAAATTTTCCTGTCCCTAGTAATAAATCACACACGTTCTTTGTTAAAGCTGTTGAGTCGTAACTGGACTGTCGGAGTTTGAAACAGTACTTTAAGTAAACAATACGTAGAGCCCGGTAGATTTCGCGAGCAGATTTCTGCACCACTTTGTTTCAGTGCCTCACGTGCACATCTGCAGTTCTGCTTCGTGGTCAGTGATTGGATATTTAAACTCTCTCGAGCCTTGGGATTCTACCGGCAATTCACAGCCGTGTAGTGTTGCAGAGACTTTATTGTAATTGGCTCAGACAAATGATATTCGGCTCTTCACGTAGACACGCTGCCAATAATCATGAAGCAGAACTGCAGATGTGCACGTCAGGCACTGAAACAAAGTGGGGCAAAATTATTTTCGCGAACAACCAGGGACCGTAATGCCAATAATTAGAGAGAATGATATATCGCAAAAATGTTTTGTGCCAACATACCCTTGAAAACACTGTAGTTAATTACAAAATATATTATTAGTTGATGTACGTCTGACACAACATAGCTGTATGCAGACCAATAATAGGTGTCAAATATAACAACAGCGGGATTCTTATAGGTTCAGTCAAATAGGGCAACAGCTCCACGTATAAGTGAAAGTCAGTCATCTTCTGGTAAGCTGAACGTGCGTTGAAGCCCAGGAAGCAGTCAAATGTTCCCGCGATAAATCATCCTCTCTAACAATAACCAGTATCGATACCAAACCTTCAGCATGTTGGATCCTAGCAGTCAACTTGTTCTCCGATTTACCAGTGTCTCTTTGCAGGGCAGCGTGTCAGTGAGCGCGCAACACTGTACAGTCCTCGATAACTTCAGTCCTGTCTGACAACAAACGACGAGCTGTCATTGCCTGGGTGGACATAATGTACGCGTTCAAGACCTAGAAGTGCGGAAGTGGTTAGGACGACACAGCACGCGCTTCATGTCTCTCCCTAGTCTCTAAGCGCGTCACGTTCTCTCGCGAAAGATTGTCTATTTCAGATTTTCCGTGATGGCCCAATAATTTTATAACTTAAAATTGAACCATACAGTGGGGCAACTTTGTCCCTGTGGGTGGGAAGTGGTGAAATGTGGGGAAAGAAATTGTCTCACTAAAAAAATGTTTTTATTACGTGAAAAAATATGTACTTTGTAACACTTGGCTATATTTATCTATTTATTCGACAAATAACTCTAAACGTAATGTTTTCAGTGGATCAAAGTTATCACGAATTATCCCAAAGCTGCCCTAGTTTACTCGGAAGTGTTATGGACAATCCTATACTTTTCAAATACTTTGCACATTTGCAGTCACACCATGAAGGAACCATAAATACACCAATTATCACCGTAATTTTTGTCGCCATAAAAAAGTCTGTACAAATTGACGGGAAGACTTGAAATGGGCATACACAAGTGAAACGTTTTTTAGTTTATATTTTTTTCCCTGAACAGATATAACAGACTTACGTTGAACATTTTTTGGATAACCTTCTAATGGCAGTTGCTCTGCACATCCTTCGTCTGTCTGGGCCATGTCTGCGTTCTTTTTACGCAACTATACTGTAAGATATTGTTCAAGACGGCTGAGAACTTGCATATGACGAAGAAATCTTCCGTGTGTTTATGGTACGTATCCCATTAAAGCAATCAAAAAGTAGCACTTATAAGGTAAATGCAAAATCTGTATGAAAATTACACAATACCGTATGGTAAAATTCGCATACTACGTATACGTTAGTTACTTCCATTTGATGTGTAAGAAGTTAACCAAACTATTTTTACTGTGTATGTACTAACTTGAAAGAGGCGAACACTACAGCGCGGCCAGGCGACATGCCGACAGACGACCAGGGAGTTATTCACTCTGCATTATCTGAATACGAAACTGTGGTTTAAATCAGTGAAGTTTTAATCACCGAAATTCTAGTTAAAATTTCTCACTGATTCAAGTTTAGAGTGTAACTCTCTCAGTCTATTATACGATCTGTATACAAACACAGTTACTGGATAACTATCTTTACGACGATAATTTGTGTCCTGTGACTAAAAATGGTGCCGTAACTGTCTTTGTAAAGTCTTGTGATTCGCTTTGTGTGAAGATCGTGTTCTAGAGCTTTTGTAACGACAGATGTTACGTTCTCCTTGCAGGGAAAAAAATCCGGCTGAAATATTGTTGAGAAGGAGACAGAAATACATACTTTGTTATTACTTCAAATATATAATTAATTTCGAAACTATAGCTTTGTGTATGTTAACTTTCACTGCCGACACAAACACTTAATTTAATACAGTACGTAAGCTGACATCTTTTGTAAGGATAGTGCACTAACTTCCTACTAGACACGAGTGAATTAGAAACAAATGAAGCTGATGTTATAACTATTAATCGGAATTTTAAAATTAAATAAAAAATTTTCATATTATTTTAAACACAATTTAAGTATTTATAATTCAATGACGTTGTGTATACTAAGAACATGTAATTCAGTAAGATGTATGAGCGATATTCAGAGCACAGTTACAAGTGTTACAAGGGCCGTGGTGGCCGAGTGGTCAGACTATTCGCCTCCCATCAAGGCGATCAGGGTTCGATTCCCGGCCACGTCAGTCCCGGATTTTCGCACGTGGGAGTCATGCCGGACGATGCCGTTGATCGCCCCTTCATTCCAGCGCTGCTCCATACCCACCTCATGTCTCCCCTCACCCGCGCTAAAGACTTGGATGTTAAGTCCTAACCGAATTCTGACATTGAAGAGTTGCTATGCATGTTAAGATTATTATAAGTAGAGGTATTAGAGATTATAGTATAAAGACAGTCAGTAGTTACTATCTTAATCGTTGTCGCTGTCGAAAGACGGTCACAGGTAACGATATTCACCAGAAGATAGGACTTGAGGTGACTACGAGGGTAGTCACATCACTCGCCTGGCCATAGATAGGCACTCGCTGAACACCACAGCTGACAGATAACACTTGTTAGCAACACTTAATCCTCGCACGCGTCTTGTACTACAAGCTGGATAGTGATTGCGGGGAAGGGGGAGGAGGGCTTGAGAGAGAGCCTAGAGGAGACACGCAGCTAGTCGTGTCGTGTCACTGTGTTTTACGAACCCAGCACAGCTTTATTATCGTCGTTCTCTACTCGCTGTCTTTATGTCCGACCCCAAACTCACTGTCCGCCCCTTTCCTTTACCTCATTTCTACCTTCACCATCACACAACTGCTTGCTTACAGGCGTATCTCCTTCATCGACTATCGATATCGATGTATATGAATCACTGATTACAAAACTAAACCACTGAAAAATATACGTTCGTTATTTTTATAGATGTACTTATGTTTAACTTCTTGATTATGATTATACATATTATACTAGTAATAATCATACTGTATATGTAGAGCCACGATTTTATGGCGAAAATATTTTTGCACCATTTGGTTTCCATGCCTTATGTTTACATCCGCAACTCTGTCTCATGGTCAGTGATTGGACGTTTTAACTGTCACACGTCTTGATGTTCTACTGATAAACCACAGACGTATTGCGTTACAATATCCTCATTGTTAGTGGCACAGTCAAATTAGAGATGTGTCTGAGCAAAGATACGCGGCTAATAGTCGTGAAGCAGAGATGCCGAGGTGCACGCGAGACACTGAAACAAAATGTTGGAAAAAAATTTTCGCGACAAAATCGTGGCTCTATGTTTCGGTAGAGACATGATCGTGGCTCTATGTAATTATAGGTAGAGACATGATCGTGGCTCTATGTATAGGTAGAGACATGATCGTGGCTCTATGTTTCGGTAGAGACATGATCGTGGCTCTATGTATAGGTAGAGACATGATCGTGGCTCTATGTATAGGTAGAGACATGATCGTGGCTCTATGTTTCGGTAGAGACATGAAAATCCGCGTTTTCATTTAGACACAAGCTAGAATTCCACAAACTGTTATTTCGCGTCGTTTGCACAATTGGCCCTTGACTTATTTGACAACTGTGTAAGTCGCTGAACCAATAACAAGAGTTTAACTCAATGCAGGTCCATATTGCCTTGTCAGCGAGCATATAGTATACAGCCTCTAGTTATAGGTTCATGGAAATACGCCATTGTGCTGATGATTTGTTGCTGAAACCTGTGAATACATCAAACATGAAACCCTCGAACACAACAATACAGATGATCGCAAAGAAAAGAACTGGAGTACTTGGTGAAAAGTATTAATTTTCTAAATAAATTCTATTACGTTTATTATGCTAACAATACTTCGAATGCTAATAATGTAAAATATTAATTAAATCATTTTTAGTTTCAATGAATTTTAAGTACCTCCATGTATTACAACGTGAAATAATTAGGAAATGGGATAGAATCAGCCAAGGCGTTTGTTAAGGATCCATCCTACAAATTAGCTGGAGTGATTACGAAAGACCAATTTAAACAATAATCAGGAATAAAAAATTGCACTGCTCATCAAGCTGAATTTTTCGTAATTAATTTCTGGTTCAAGATTTCAGCAATATGTATTAAATAAAATGTGATAGATCCTCAGCTAATTACCTTAAATTGATATGCAACACTTAAGATATTATAAAATTCAAGAAATTTACTACCTTTCACTTTTAAGGAAAACCACACAGCATTTAGTAACAATTATGTGATCAAATTGTAAACTGCAATGCTCATATAAATAAATATATATATATATATATATATATATATATATATATATATATATATATATATATATATTCGGTAACTCTCATGAGTCATAATACAAAGATGAATATTTACCGCACGATAAGTGACGCGCTCTTAAAGCCGGGTTGTATTTAATTCTAGCTCAATGATAATCAAGTGGTTGATAGTTGTTTTCTGTCAGGCAGTGCTGTACTTGTCAAGAACTGTACAAGATTGTGTGCTTGTTGATGCTACAGCGAATGAAAATGTATTCGTGAGTGGTCATAAATAGTCAGTACACATTGGTGTGCCCAGTTTATCAAGAGTTTAGAGCTACATAATGCAAACCTACATGGCAACATTTCTTGAATAGAAACATACAAAATTCTAGTTATTTGTTTGCCAGCAGACTAGAGTCAAAACGGCTGTACACTCGATCGACGTCTATCGTTGGCCAAAAATGTCACGGATAGCCGAAGGGATCAGTTCAATAATTCAGAGTTCCTTTGTAGAGTGACCTACCTCGTGTAAGGCGGTCACACATGTAACGTATATCACTTATAGTCCAGTTGCGAATGTAATCTCAGGTTGTACTCTTGTAAGTATAGAACAGCGTCAAATTACACATTTGCATAAAGCGGTTTTATGCAAGAACAAACTCAGTAAACGAACTGCAACAATTTACACGAAATAACAAAGTTTTGTGCTGCAAGGTCTCTTGCACTAAAAAAAACTAATAATTTATTGAAAAAAAATTTGAAATTTAAATTTAAGATTAAAAACATTAAATAAATTTTAAAAACACAAACATATTTTAATTTTTTGTTTTTGTATAAGAGCCTACAACTTAGTTATTCTGCGTGAAATTTTTTAGTTCGGTACATCAGTTAGTTTTCCTTTAAAGCATAAAACAGTTCTATGCAAATTCGGAACTTATCATGTCATTATAAAATAATTACGCAAGCTAAACAAATTACATTGCAGTAATAAACAGTCGCAACGTATGTCTGTATAACAAACCAAATCTCGTACGATTACAAAAAAAAAACAATAAAGCTTTTCCAACAAGCGCTCCCTTAGTCTATCACTAAATAATAACGCAGATATTGCAAGACCATAATCATGAGTGAGCGCTGTGTTTTACCGACTCGCACCTCACATGGGTTGGTCATATTGTGATACAATGTGTATCGTTAAGTTTGACCTTTAAGTGACCATGTGGTGTGTTGTAAACCGTTAAGCATATAGTAGTAATTAAGAAGATAAAGCGGATACGAGCAGAGTGGCGCAGGAGTGTCAGGGATGGGTGGTCTCCAGAAGGTTGCAAGGCACGGCATGAGGCAATAGATAGGGCAGGGTGTGTACAGAGGATGCTGCTCATACTACCGAGATAATACACATGATACATGCAGCAGGTGCTGGTTGCATGCTGGCAGTTAGAGGCTTGCGTGCTGCCTGAGCGGGAGTGTTGGGTCACAGAGTGATTGACCTCGGCCGACTAGCCCCTCAGTGTAGCTGCCCCCACTCTATACACTGACATCACGACTATAACATCTCTGTGCTACTATACGTGGCTGTTACATGTGCTTATACAGTATAACAACAATAACAATAATAACAACAATTATTATTATTATAATGACTCTCTTCAAATGTGGTGAAGTTAAGACATTATGCTTTCTCTCACACTAAACCACAATGTCTATATTATATTTATTAATAACTGCAATATTAAAAATTACTGCTTATATAAACAACAGCAAAAATAATTTTATTAAATTGCAATGATGTTAAATTATATGGAATTAATAATTTTTCAAATAGTTTAGCCGTAGTAACAAAAAAAGTTAAAAAAGAAAAATAAAACAGAGAAAGGAAAATGCGTTAATAAATAATACACACTCATTCACTCGTAACGAAATCACTTTTAGTCAAAATAAAATGTAGGCCCTATTGAATATATGCTGGTAAAATACATCTGTACACATACACACACATACAATTGCACTAAAGTCTACATATTTAAAATTAATGGAAGATAATCAAAATACATAAATTTTAAATAAAGTGTTTATGATTACTGTTTATAACATACAATACAATAAGCATTATTTTTGCTAGTAAATTATTACCTGAAATTGAATGACTGTTGTTCTGCTGAGGATCAGCGGCGTGTGGTGAGCAGTTACAAGGTAATGTAGTGTTTGCTCAGTGCTGTACAGTCTTGGTGCACGCTGAAGGCGCCACTAATAACCGTATAACTGGGTCTAACACAACGTATTGCGGCCTCTCACAAGTTAACTGCGAGAAACCCATGGCCATTATACACATGCTTTGACGATCACTGTCATGTGATGTAAAACAAGAAAATGAAGGTTTCTTAAGGCTGTTAGTTCAATCTTTTGGTTGGAAAACACATTAAATGGCACTATTTTGTACCATTAAATTCAAAATTTTCCGTGGGAGGACCCCGGACACCCTCTTTTTTCACGTCGGGTCTGGTATTGCCATTATCGTCGGCCCACCCCCCCCCCCTCTTTCCGAGAACCACAGCTATATTCGGCCCTGTGTATGAGAGCCTGGCGAGTGCACGAGAAAGCAAACAAGTACATTTGCCAACAAACTCAACTTACCTTGCAGTACAGTTACCTCGCTCCACTGCTGATGATTACTGCCGGTGTTAGTTAAAAGATGCCGCGAAAATTCGCGATTTCATTATAGGTTAATGTATAATTCAAACCCATGTAAATACCCACAACAATATTACAATTGTAACATTGTTCACTGGAAACGCCGTGCGGAATATTGAACCAATAACAACTCTTCAAGTAAACTAGTACTTAATCTCGTCCTACATGATCTGATATGAAATTGGCAGATCAATAGGGCAGTAACTAATGTACAAACAATTGGTGCTCGATAATACACAGTATAGTGGAGTCTATCCTACAGGGTATTGAAAAAATTAATTTTTCCTGTCTCTACCCTTTGTATCAAACAAGATATAAGAACCTATCTATTTAAAAATGTTTTAAGAGAAATTAAGTTGAAGTGATTTATCAAATAATATACTGTGCTTACCTTTGTATACGTTAACTTCAAAATAAAATTGTGAATCAAATACGTGAACGTAACAATATCAAATGCGACACAATAAGAACCGTCATTAAATTAAATGCAGCATTGGTTTCAGTGACTGGCAGTTTGGCTACAGCCGATGATTTTTGCTAAAAACAATTTTGCAGCAACTTGTTTCAGTGCCTTACACGCACATCTGAAGCTTAGCTTCATGGTTATTGACAGCACGTCTTTCTATTGGTGAAGAGGTTTGAGCGATATGACTAAGCCAATGAGAATAAGATTACTGCGACGTCACACGTTTGTGACTTGTGGTTATACCACCAAGTTCCTACGAGTTAAGCGGGCGCTTGACCGACAATTGTTATTGTTTCAAACATTTTTATATTTGTACGAGGTATCATTTTTTGTAGACATACATTGTGGCTATTTTTTTACTGAAATCAAAATTTTTTTTACCAGTTGTAGTTTTTTATAATTGCATATCAAAGTAAACATTTGCATAAAACGTTCTGTGATTAAAAAAACCAAAAATTGACTTACCGAATTAAAAAAAAAACTGAATAATGACGTTATAGGCTACAAGGTATCCTGTATAGAAACCAAAATATTTTGTATTTAAAAAAAATTGAAATTGAAAATTAAAATTTAGAAAATGCATTTTTTAAAACCATAAAAGTAATATTTTTTGTTTTTATGTTGGAGACCTTGTAGCCTACGTCTTAATTATTCAGTGTTAATTTTTTCATTTCGGTAAGTCGTTGGTTTTCCTTACTATCATAAAACCGTTTTATAAAAATTTGGTCTTTGCCATGCCATTATAAAAAAAACTATGAAAGCCAAAAATATTTCATTATAGTATAAGATAGTCACAATGCATGTTTACAGTACAAACCATGTCTCGTACAAATATAAAAATGTTTGGAATAATAACAATTTTCCATCGAGCGCCCCGTTAAAAACACCCAGTCTCTGTACACGATGCAGGGCTGCAACTGTGCACGTAAGATATTAAAACAAGTTGGAGCACGTTTATTTGCACCAAAAATCATTGGCTCTAAATATGACTGAACACCACCCGTCCAAAAACGTCTTATATCCGGGGATTCATGTTCTTTGCAATGTGTAGTCTGTACACTCGTGGCGTGCTCCTTTTTTTTATCGAAAATGTTTGGTGCAGTGGTGATGCGGAAGCCCTTAAGAGGGCGTGGTACATAATTCAACGCTAAAAGCATTAATCTATAACTGTAGATTTTTTGAAGCCAATTTGTGAAAATTAAACAATAGCAATCCTAGACAATAGTTTTAGCCAACGTTTTAAACAAAATTGTTTCCAGTATTACGAACTTCTGAGGCACAATCTCTGACGCCGGAACCTCGTGTGTTTAACTGCGGCGCAAGAGATCACGCGTAGCGAATTAGTAATTCTGGGTAAATATTTCATCATAAATTTGGCAAATACCATTATCTAGGATTGTCATTGAGTATTTTATCCATATTGGCTTCGAAAAAAATCGTAGATATCGATTGATGTTTTCAGCGTTTATTTATCTACCGCGCACTCTTAAGGAGAAGCAACAGGACATTACGCAATAGCGTGAAAAACTACAAGGCAAAAGTCGTTCATCATACAAGTATATATTGTCGTTATCGTTTTAGTGTGTGTGGCTTTTCCCTTGCAATGCTTTGTAATAACACGCCTGGACGCGTAGATATTGTCAGTAAAGTTTGCTCGTAACAGTAAGTGGACCTTAGCGTTTTTGTAATTACGTTCGAGGCACGAAACGGTGAAGGCGATAAATCCAATACAACACGTCCGTCCAACACTTCATCGCCTCTAGGCGCTAAGGACTAAACTAGCGTGAAGTGTTTTCATAGAATGTGTTTTACAAAGAGATTTCAAGCGATGGCCCTGTTATTTTATTTACGAAAAGTATGTCCAGTGCAGATTTGTATGATTTTGTTTTACGAAGTGTGTCTTCATATCGTAGATAAACGCGTTGGAAACATTTTTAATTGTTATTCAAGAAACATTATTTGCCGTAGCACGTTGCAGCACGGCAGACGCGCCAGGGCCTCAGTCGACGGACGTACACTGTGAGCGACAGCTGGGTGTGTTCTCGTCTGAGAAGACACGCTGAACCAAGGTAGACATTAGCCGGAGAGGAAGTATCTGCAACCGTGTAAGAGAAATATGGACAGAAGATACGAAAACACGCTTAACGTTTAGCCAGTTTTCTCACAATAAATAAGTAACTAAAGAGTTTTATGTTTCGGCAAAAGATGCAACAAGGTTACTATTGATTAATTATTTCTTTAAATTTATTTCAATTGGATGGTGTTACACTATTTCGTTGAGTGAGTGAGAATTTTTGTTCAGCGCTCAACATCGAGTCTTTAGCGCTGAGGTGAAAATGGAGCAGCGTCGGAATGAACGGGCGGGGGAAACGGAAGATCCCCGAGAAAACCCTTCGACCAGTGGCATCGTCCGGCACGATTCCCACGTGCGGAAATCCGGGGACCGACCCCGCCGGGAATCAAACCCCGATCTCCTTGGTGGGAGGCGAATGGTCTGACCACTCGACCACCGCGGCCCCACAATTTCGTTGAAATCCCAATTTTTTTTATAATCGTTTTGAAATTCCAGTATTACAACTTCGACTTTAGTAACAAAGGCACGACTTCTGTCTTTGCTTAAATGTTTGCTATAGATGGCTTGTTATTATTAAGAGATAAGAACAAACAAAGCATTTTGAAATTGTGACAATTTATGAACTAGGGAGGCTATTTAACTTAGAGTTTAAGGGCATAGTCTTTCATTTATTTCAAACAGTTGCAAATAACTCAAATATTTTTTAATCAAATGCTTTGAAAAATTTTGAGACTGTTTACAGTCATACGATACACAATTTTCCAGAACGTTTTTTTAAAATAATTACCGTTTGCTAACAAAACATTATTTTGCTTCATTCTGGCTTATTTTAATCAAAAAATATGTGACATTTCAGGGGAAAAATCTAAAAACCTGTTTGGTGTATTGCAACAGAACAATTCAGATACAAACTATAGTGTATAAGTCTTAAAACTGTACGAATGAATTTTTGATACATGTAATAATATGCATTTAAAATGTTTTTTTTTTTTTCGAACCTACTGCAAAACTAAAGAGCGAGGCCGTAACTTAGCAGCGTGGCTTGTTTGGAATTAACGGTTATTTTGGTCATTCAGCTTGCTGTTATCTTTGTCTGGCGTCTGTTGCACTCGAGGATCATGTCAGCTACTACATACAGCTTAGTATACATCTAAAACCTTCATGTTTGCGTTGTGACATACCCATATGTCGATTAAATCAAGAACATTTCAGACATACGTCATGTTAAAACATACTATAATCTATCGTGATACGGCATTGCTCCATATTTTAGAAGTTATACTCGAATTTTTATCAGAATTGTTTTGCAGTAAATTCGATACGATTTTGGCAACGTATGTTTTCAAAGTGTTGCTCTGCTTAAGGGCCTGTCATCTTCGAATTCTTCAATTTTCGCTGTAAGATTGATACAATGACATTTATAAAACTTTCCTGTCTGGCATTGCAGACCTTCCTAAGCGTTACCTTGTTGTCAGATCCTACTACCTTTCTTGGTGTTTGATTAGTAACCTTTCGGAAGAAGAAGGTACTTTTTTTACTACAGATGATCACATATAGTATGAGCTATAGTAGTTAAGCAATGCCAACTGAACATACATTGTAAGAAACTATTCAGTTTGCCTTGGCGAAGCATAAAACATTACAGAAAATTTTTAGGCTTCTTTAAATGCAGCGCTTCCATTATTCCGAAATTGCTTGTACTAAACCCCCTTAAGTATTGACATCAATGATATATTGTAATGTATCTGTAATACAGTGTTTTGTTATCTTCGGTAACGAGAAGAATTGCGTTAAGAGTGTATTACTAGAGCCCGGTAGTTTTCGCAAAGATATTTTTTGCAGCACTTTGTTTCAGTGCCTTACGTGCGCACCTGCATATCTGCTTTGTGGTCAGTGATTGGATGCTTTAACATACATCGTCTGGAGGTTAAACCCGCAAATCACAGACGTGTTGTGTCACAGTTATCCATGTACTGATTGTTACAGTCAAATGAATAATAACTAGGGACCCCTGATTTTCGCGAAAAGAATTTTGCCCCACTTTGTTTCAGTGACTTACGCGCACATCTGCAGTTCTACTTCAAGGTTATTGGTGGCGTGTCTTTGTGAAGCGATGTCTGTCATTTGAGTTCGTCAATCACAGTAACGTTACTACTACTTCAGAAGTCTGTTATTTGTCAGTAAAGAACCGAGACACGTCACAGCTAAGACGTCCAATCACTGATCGTGAAGTAGAACTGCAGATGTGCACGTAAGTCACTGAAACAAAGTGAGGCAAAATTCTTTTCGCGAAAATCAGGTGTCCCTAATAATAACTCTGCACAAAAACACTCCGTCAATAATCATGAAGTTGAGCTGCAGGTGTACACGTAGGACACTGAAACAAAGTGGGGCAAAAATCTTTTCGCGAAAACTACCGGGGTCTACGTATTACTTAACGTTGTTTCTGAAGTACTTAATACTGCACTCACGTAAACAGGTTTAACAGTGTCTTGTTTCCACGACAGTATCGTCACCATACGATTTTTACGCACGTAGTTCACAGATAACAACTGTCATGCAATTGATAGCTTTATATGTGACGCGAGAAGTTTACGTGTAGAAATGATTCTCTTTATCTTTTAGTGCAGTTACTGCAGTGGCACTATGAACAAAACTTTTAATATTCACCAGTTTACTCTAGAATAATAAGGGGCAGTTATTTACTACACTCCAAATGAAAACACTTGACGCCACTTAGTGAGAGATAAAGGGCAGGATCCCCCTGCCCTCCGGGGTAATTACGTCACGATGCTACTTCATAAAATATTTACGACTGTTCGTAAATCCTGGAGAGGCCAAGGGTGGTCCTCAACATTATGGCGTGCCAGAACACTTGGAGAAGTTTTCGAAGCTCATATCTGCTTGAATAGCTGGTATAAATGTATGCGGTGAAGGCCTTAAACTACCAGCCCAACAGTATAATTTCCAACAGTAAATTATTCTATAAAATGGTAGATGTTTTGACGTATAAGACTTGATGTATACAGAATTTAATAAAACATACTCTCACCAATAATTATTCTTTAAATAATCATCCCAAAAAACATTCACGACTCGTAGAAATAAAATACTAGATATTTTTAAAAACTCAAAGTATCTGTTCTATTAAGCAACTATTGACAGTATTTCCGAAACAAAGTCCAGTGGTTTATCAATACAAACCCAGTGTTAACATATTATAACAAAATGTTTAAAACAAAAATATGCACAACGTAGTCTATTTACTGCGGTGTTGGTACTGCAACCTATGTCTGTTACTGTACCATTGGAAGTCTGAGTTTCATAAGAAGTCATTCAAAAAAATTTAAACTGAATTTTATTTAAGTTTAGATGTCCTGTAGCAATTACACAAACTAAACGCACATGTGTGTGTAGAAAGTTGTGAGTTGAAAAATACTTCGTATATTAAGGATTACATGCAAATTATAGGACCGCTGTATAATCCCACACACTATAGACAAAATTATTTAAAATATTTATCTTACTCCGCACTAAATTTTTCAATTACCCGTTTTAATGACTTGATGTTGATTCGCCTAGTGTCACGTTTGTAAATTAAAAATTTGTTTGAAATCTACAACATTTATTTCAAATTACAGTGAAATGTAGTCATTGCTCTTTGGTGGATATTATCTATAACTGGGGAGTTGTTTGGAAGTTTTTGGGAGAAGAAAAATAGAAAACCTAAAAAATGTTGTGAATTACTAAATGTGGGATTTAAAATATGTAAAATGGCTTGTTAGCAGTGCAAGAAGCTGTCAAACTTCTCTAGTATGACTATGTCAAATTTCTCTATTATGTATAGGGACCCCTGATTTTCGCGAAAAGAATTTTGCCTCAATTTGTTTCGGTGCCTCACGGACACATCTGCAGTTGTGCTTTATGGTCAGAGATTGGATGCTTTCACTCTCATGAGTGAATTCATGTAACAAAGCCCATACATTGTGGCTTTGATTAGGTTTTCCCTAGTTGACTACATTCTTACAACAAAGAAAACATATATCGAGCAAATAATTAAGTTTTAAGGTATTGGGCATTATTTCGTGAAAATTTTGTAAAGCAAATAAATTATTAAAGTTTGCAAACCATTAGTATAAATTATTTTATAGTCCCTTGTTCAAAACTTAGATGAAATAATTTCTTTCGTATACAACTTTCTAGTGTGTGTGTGTGTATAGGGCAATTTGTGAAACATTCTCCTGGCAGAAGTTTTAAATTGGATTTGTTACGAGAAGTACTCTTCTTGCACGTGAACGGTGTTATAGTGTTCTCGCGTGTCATTTTTACACGAAACTGAAGAACTGTATTACAATATATTTATCTGTTACAAGAAAACACACTTAAACTATTATCGTTACTGAAATACTGCACGTCTGCTTTAAACCTGTTTGTGTGGATCCTTAAAAAAAGTTGGCAACTTACTTCCTAAAATGACTTTTCTGATACAATACTAAGCTGATTCTTAAAACTAAAATATACAATTAATCGTTAGACTTTGCGCTATACATTCCACAAGTAAAATTGTGCGGTAACCTCTTAAAACCGTTCAAGTGTGAAAAATTACATAATTTTTAGTTACGAAGGAGCGTTAGTTTTGTATGCTTTGTTAGTGACTATGTTATCCTCGTAAGATTAACGCTCAGCTTTCGTGGTCTTCCTATGGCCATAGTTCGCTTCTAAATCAAATACTTTTAATGCTATGAGAACGTAGGCCTACACATCATACCAAGTAGTATATGTTCGGAAATGTAGAAGGTTAAACTGAAATTGAATGCCACGATTTTATTTTTTTCTAAAAGTTATCAAAATTATTTGTTAAATTTTAAAATTTAAAATGATTGCTTAGAATTAAGTTAAATAATTTATTTTTGCGTTGTTTAGTTATTAATAGTAATACAAATTAACGTATTTTTGTTCTTACTGAAGGAAACAAATCTCATTGTGTATTACCATAAGATTTGTTTTTGTCTGGTAAACTTACTTCATATCTCTAAGTGAGGCAAGAGGTACATTCGGGATGTCAGATAATTTTCGGATACGTACTGTACCACGTGAATCTGATCAAAAGACTAAGTAAAATGCTAACTGCTCACTCCTAGCATATCAGTTGTGTCAGGTCATAATTCGCACCAACGTACTGCACTAATTCAATAAGTAGCCAAAACTTAGCAGTAAACATTATTTGGTTGAATGTCGTAAGGCCCTTAGATTACGAGGTAAGTTTCATTAAGGGAAAAAAGTGAAAGTAAGGGGTAAGGTAATTCGTTCATATGAACTGAGCCAAATGAATCTGTGACATAAACTAAGAGGAAAATGCTTGCTGGTAAAAGGTCGTCAGGCCCTTGTTTATGAGAGATATGACACGGTAATACAATCAATGTACCACACATTCCCGCTCACTGATATTTGGGATTTATATAGCAAACAAAGAACCTGACGACTTTATACCAGTGAGGATGTTATGTTCAGTTATGGTCACTTCTTCGCGTGTTGCAATCCGTATCTACGGACAACCTATCCCGTATTTACGCTTGACTGTTTTTTTCTAAGTCAAAGCACAGTATCTCGTAAACTAAGGCTCAGTCGGTATTTTACCAAAGAGTAGTTTATGCAGTACGCATGCGCGAAATACCTGACACGACTGATATAATATGAGTGAACAGTGAGGCAGGTGCTGCGGGAGACTGGACGCATGTGATGAGCCAGAGCACCGACAATAGCGGGCGTTGTATGATGAATACTCATTGTGCGTACCAGGCGAGGCTCTCCTCGTATGAGCAGTCATCCGGACCTCTGGCAGAACAACTGCAGTCTCCGCCCCACACCTCGCCATCTACTCTATACCTTCCTCTAGAAGCGCTTACGAGAACATTACTCCACATACTCCATAGAGTGGACATCGCTCTGAACCGGGCAACAACCTCGTACGAGTACAGTCTACCGGCTCGCAAGTTCTCTACATTTTTCATTCTATCCCTTCGCCTGGTCTGCTCAGATCGACCCTGCTCGGGCGCAGGGTATATAGCCACTAGCAGACCAAATATACAGGAGAGCGCGTTTAACACGTAAACAAACAAAGGCTCCCGCGTGTTGTAAAACTATTATTTTGCGTATGTTTTACACATGATTTAAAGTGTTGGATGGCTGTAGCCGGAGGTAGGCACTTTATATTGGAACTAAGTTATAGGTGAGGGTTACGGTTAAATGAAATATGTTTATATAATTACTGTGGCTTTACTCGACACAGTTTAGTTTACATAATACTGCAGAGTTATATTACGTATATTAGGTAGCAAGGGAGCGGCTGTTTAGTTAATTAAAGCAAGTTTATACTCTATGATGGGTCACTCTTCAGACACCTTAGACCACACCGTAACATGATGCCAGAGGCTGATGATGTATGTGCTCGGCTATCGACGGACGGTGGCACGTCGTGGGTCTCGACCCAGGACCATCCTGGCGAGCTGATGACTGGAAGGCTTGGAGGAGACAGACCTCGATTTCCCCGATACTTTGCCTTATATTCACACTTCAGTACGTGTGGGGAGAATCGCTGAAGCCCTTGTCATGTGCAACTACCGACCTGATTGCACTGCCGTCGTCGCTAGCCCGTCCTTCAGACAAGGCTCTTCGTAATCATAACACTATATACACAAAATAAAATACGTTTTAAGGCGCTTGAGCGCGTGTTCAACTAGGAAGACAATGTCGAAATGTAGTATTTCTGTTGGACGAGAATTTTGGTGCAGTTTTTCAAGTAGAAAGGTCGCCAGAAGACCGTAATTAAGGTGTGGAATAAATTATACAATTATAATTTTTTAAAATCTTTTCTATCATATAACTTTGTAACATTTAAATTTATTTGTGTATAACGAACTCTTGATTAGTGCAGAAAAAAAAGCGATTGTGTGTAGATATTACGTTTACGACCTAGGTGTATAGGGCCAATATGTCTTCTTTTGATGCATACTACACACTCTGTAGTTATTGGAACGTATTATGGGACATCGTTTATATTAGCAGCTTTATTAGTATGAAGTGTAGTCACAATCCAATAATTCGTAAAGACGAGTACGTGTTACGCTGTATGTTGTTTACACACCAGTAAACTGCAAACATGGCATTTTAATTTATGTTGGTGTCTCATAATTATTTGAGAACATTACGTGGATCTCAATATAGAGTTATTTTATTTAATAAAGTGGTCCATAGTAATGTTACAAATTCGTATTGGAGACCTTAATGGCTGTCAATTGCTTTAAATTCTATCTCATCGGCTGATTTAATAACTTATAGATACTTGTGCTGTTCCTTCGTCCCCATACTGAGCAAGAGAGAGACGAACCACCACAGTTTGAACCTCGCCTTGTCGCGCCTTAGAAGCCCCCTCTGAAATTGAACCCAGCCTTACGACTGAAAAGTCTTCATCATTTGGTAATTTAAAGTCAAAATTTTTTTACAATTTAATAATACACTTTAAATGTTTACTTCTTAGATTTTTCACCCAGAAAATGTTTTAAAATTCAATTTTTGCTAGTAAATTTTTATAAACATTTCCGCGCAGAGCGCCGTGACCGCCCGTTTTACTAGTGAGCATTTGAACCCTCATTGACCCGCCCCCCCTTCCCTGCTCCTTTCCAAGTTGGACTAATAACAAAGGTACTTTAAAATAAATAAAATGTACACCCGCTAGGCACACAGATATTGTACAATAGCATGTAACGATACAATATTCCTAGGGCTACGAATAATTTCTTGGTGGCTGTACTTGCTTTTTCAAATCGCCTGCTGTGAAAGGTGTACAAACTAATCTATCCTCCAAGTAACTGATTTATATCAGGTCTACCTGAATAAAAACACAATTTGTTGGTATTTATGTAAGTATAATTTTAAAGCAAATAACACCTCGTTATCTCAACAGGTTACATAAATATCATAGGTGGACAGGAATCAAATTTTACGCTTATTCAACCCGTTAACGCTTGCATTTCGAAAATATCTTAACACCACATTTTAAACATTTAATTTAAAAGAAAAGCATGACTGTAACCCGCTGCGTCGAAGCTATCTCGATGATTTATTTTAAAACATATTTCGTACCTTCGCAGCCAACAAGAGTTTGAATTTTTTAATGTCCTGAAATACATTTCCGGGCATTTACGTTATCATTATAAAGTAAAAAGCAACTATATCTAGACGGACCGGATAACTATCTAGGATTTATTCATGTCTACAGATCCTTAATATAGCCGTGTTGAAACACGTATCGTGCAGCTCGTGGTTGCGTGCAGATAATGTGCGGTCGACAGCGTGCGACAGTCCTGAACGTTTCATTCGCCCACTGGGATTGTCGTCTTCCTGGCTCGTGTCGTTTGTTTATGAAGAACACGCCACAGTGGCGCTTCTGTATTGCTGCATGTTCTGCTCTTTATACCAAGGAAACTGAATATAAATACACAAACACACACACACTCACACTGAAAAAAAAAATCTTATTAACTACCACAAAATATTTTGTCATAATGGACCTTACTAAATTTTTTGTAGTGTCCACAAAACAATCTGCTGTCCCAATACCAATAAAGTTTTGCAGTGAATAAAAAAAAACTACAAATTTTTTTTTGTAATGTCCATATTGACAAAACATTTTGTAGCCAAGCTACCACAAAACAGATTTTTCTCTCTGTGTACGTGTGTGTGTCTATATATATATATATATATATATATATATATATATATATATATATATATATATATAAAATTAGATAGCCTAGTAAGTGAGAGATTTTGGCCAGCGCTTAACATCAAGGTCTTTAACGCTGATGAAGGGTGACATGAGGTGAGTATGGAGCGGTACCGAAATGAAGGGCGGGGGAAACGGGACATACACGAAAAAAAAACCCGCCGACCAACGGCATCGTCCGGCACGATCCCCACGTGCGAAAATCCCGGTACGGACCCCGCCGAGAATGGAACCCGGATCGCCTTGGCGTGAGCAGAATGGTCTGACCTCTCGTCCACCGCAGACCTTCCGTAAATTAATAGGGTGATATAGACGTGACAGTTTCGCTTTATTTGTCGGCAGGCAAGAATCCACCCGAACACATTCCGTGACGATATTGGCCCTGGGACTTTGTATCATCGTGTGGTCACATTACAGGGCAGTGGGCATTTTACAGTCGACCTTATGTCGTTGGTGGAAATTCTCCTTAAAGGCGTTCAAGTGTAGAAAAACCGTACGTTTATATTTGTATGAAATAGTGATAATTTTGTAGACGTTGCTTAAGAGTAATTTTTCCTCTTTAAAAAAAAATTCGCCTATTCAGTTTTCCCATTATGGCATTTCAAAGTCAACATTTACATGTTTTTAACTCTAATACGTTGTAAAAACCAAAGAACATAATGAAATTAAAAATTCATATTTAGAACACATGTCACGG
The DNA here is from genome assembly GCA_003012365.1 of Medauroidea extradentata. Classification (NCBI taxonomy): domain Eukaryota; kingdom Metazoa; phylum Arthropoda; class Insecta; order Phasmatodea; family Phasmatidae; genus Medauroidea; species Medauroidea extradentata. The sequence continues at coordinate 40,176 of PNEQ01070220.1, forward strand.
GTTACTGCTGAACATGTATAAAAATCCTTTACAAATTATTTTAATATTTTAAAACTGTTGCTGTAATTCTTTGCTACTATTAGATTTTCTTAGTGCACAATTATTTTTAATGGATTTTTATATGTGTCAAGCAATAGCCCTTAATTTGTAGTTTCAATGTGAAATATTTTATTCCATCGTGTTCACTGGTTTTTGCGGCTAATAAGAACCACTGTAGGAAAATTGACTGAGCTATTTTATTAATAAGAGGAAAATATACTCGCAAGTAATGTCTACAAACTATTACTATTTCATACAAATATATAATTACGATTCTTCCCCAGTTGAACGTCCGCGCCAAACTACTGGCCAATAGCAGAAGTCATATGAGCACACAGTAACTTGAAGTCCTGTCTGCTGTCAGGTAACAACGCGAAGTTCGCAGGTCGCTAGTGATAGTGTGTAGTGAAGTGTCTGTGGACATAGCATAGACTGGTCAGACTTTTGACGAGATACTAATGGGAGTAGTAAGAATGTCTAACTGACGGACAGTATCGCATAGTCATTTGGTTGTGTAGTTAAATAAGTATTTCTATACAGGCTGTCCAGAAATTACCGTATAACTCCACACGAATCCTGGATTCAATTGGTGGCAAAACGCTGTACGATGACTTTATAAGTCAACAATGTGTCAACATAGTACGTAGTAAAGTCCCCCTTTGCGCTACACAGACATCTTACTGCCACTGTTCTGACTATTATATTAACTAGCTCATGTTCATATACCCAGCAGTCCATACATTTTATTATGTTTACTTCACATAATGTACATAAAATGTAACCTGGATGTGGAGCGCAAGAGATAAAGTTCTCAGTGCTGTGTTTGTGCGCGTCAAATGTTGTCGTACAACATTCTGCAACTTACATTTGCGTCTTAAATGTATCCCAGGATTGACGTGCTTATTACACGGCCGTGTTTGGACATCATGTATACCTTCCTACTATTTAGAAGCTAAAGCAGCGGTTGGCACAGTGAACACTCGCCTCCCACCATGGCGGTACAGATACGATTCCCAGTTGGGAAGACCCGGATTTTATGTGTAAGTCGTGCCGGACGGTGCCGCTGGTCGGAAGGTTTTCTCGGGTATCTTCAGTTTCCCCCCTTCATTCCAGCGCCACTCCATACTCACATGATTACAATCCTCACCAGCACTAAAATACCTAAGTGACAAGCGCGGAATAAAATCGCTAACTTATCAATTTAAGCGGTTGATGTATTGTAACTGTTCTGAAGTTGTGATTAAAATAAATAAATTAGCATTATTACAGTATTTTGATTAAAATCAATTCCTGCAGTTTTATAAGATCCCTTGCATTCTATCAGTATGTTAGTGGTGCACGTTAGCTCAGCTTATTCAGGCATAGTAAACTTAACACAACTTGCTTCCCAAATCCTTTCCTCTGGGGCACTTTAATGGACAGTATTTATTTGCTATATTCTGACAAGCTTGGATTAGAAGTCTATTACCTTAACCACTAGACCAGCAGAACTGTTAAACAACGTTGGGTTATGATGATATATCAGGGAAAGTTAACGAAATTGGGTTTGTGTTTATTAAACCGATAGAAAATTAATGGGTTGCGTTTGTTACATTGTTTATTATTAATAACCACATTTTAACGAAATTATATACTGAATGAAACAAAAACATAACTAACCAAAACTAATAAGTTGCCAGCGTGTCCGACATCTTGATCACGTTATACAAACAACTGTTGGTTTAACACAACAATGATATTACATCTTTCACGCAAACAAATGTTAAGTACGTATACGGCGAAACAAGTATATATTTGGTAGAACCGAATGACATGTTTGATCACAAATGTTTGCGCTAACCAAACTACATTTGTTTGAGAGAAACAACAACGAATGTTTCAAGTGAAAATTCAGTTTATTGCCACAAATATAGACTGAGGCAACTAACTGCGACTTGGTTATGCCAACAAAATATTGTTTAACTGAAACAAATATGTTCAACCATATTACCTGGTTACAGTAAAAAAATTTGTATGTTTTTTGTAAACAAGGCGTTTTTAAGTGAAACATCGCATGTTTCAGTAAAACACATATTCCTCAAACAAATATATTTTGTTATGTGAACAATTTATTTCTCTCAGTGTACAGTACAGCAGGTATACATTAAAATTCCATTTTATATTAAATTATTATTAGTATAAAAATAGCTTTGCTTCTAAAATATATAATTCTTGTATGAATATAACTCATTATTATTATTTTTAACTGTTATTGGACTCTCTTGTGACTGTTTTGATTAGTTTATACGTTAGTTTAAATGCCAAAAAGGATTTTTTGCTTAACTGAAGGACGGATTTGTTCGATTAGGGAACTACAGTAATAATTAATGTAGTCCCTTAACATAATAAAACGGTTCTTCTACTAAGTGATCCATATTTATTTATTTTCTTTTTTTGTATTTTAACAAACCTGAATTACCTTTCAGAGCGTTGCCTATCTCAGAGCTTTGGGGCCTGTGCTCGAATTTCCAGTCGCATGCGAGTTGGAGGTCGAGTAGTGCTTTTTTAGGACTCGGAGAAACTCTTTTCGCTTGTAACGTAAAATACTGATATACCGAACAATAAACCAACATCCATGTTCTGGAAAAGACCACTCGGCTTCCAACTCGTATGCGACTGAAAATTTGAGCTTAGGCCCCCTGGCGGCGGCAAGGATACAGTTCTACATGTTAAATTATATATGGTGGGGCTCTGTCACGTTTTGTCATATCGCTTCCAGATGGTAATCATTTTATGCGTAGAGGAATGGAAAATATTGCCAAATGAACAAATTTGCGGGAGAAAAATTGTGAATAGCCGTTTGCGAGTGTTTTCAGTGTGTGAAAATGCATTTTTGCTCACAATTTTCAGGGTATTGGAAAATCAACTGCCTGAAATATCCTTTAACAATGTTTGCGGTACCGAGATGAACAAAAAGCAATTGTTGGCGTATATGAAGCTTCAACAGGTACTGACCTACATAGACAACAATTTAACATGTAAAACCCTATACTTGCTCCCGCTGTGCCTCTGAGGTAGGCATCTTTGCTAATCTAAGCTGTCTCAGTGGACAGAGAGAGGAGTGGGAAGGGTCTGTGCAGAACGGGGTGCTTGAGGGTTGGCGGTTCGAATCCTGGTCGAACAAAGAACCACTTCTGAGCTGCCGAGACATAAGTCAAGTGTATACCCAGTCACCTGTCTTCTTGCACTGCGAGGAGAGAGTTGTTAGGAAAACACGTGTCCTGCCAGAGTAATTGAAAGATGCACGTGTTAATTCATATTCCGAGGCGTATATTCGAGCGTGGTACAGACACGTGCTGGACAGACAAAGCGAGCCGTGACGCGGGCACAAAGAGAGGCGGCATGTCCTGGAGTAATTGAAACAGGCAGTACGGGGGCCCTGGGGGTCGTATCTCACCGCGCCGACAGCAAGCCAGCCATCCGTGGCGTTGTTTTCAATTACCTGGCGCGCCCCCAGCCATGGGAAACACTCACTATCTACTCCAGCGCCAATTATACACCTCCCTAGTAGCAGGCACGCCACCTGTGGTCCAGCACTCCCATGTCCCTCAGCATCCTGACGTACTTTCCCCCAGACTACCTCTCATCTGTACCTCACTCTCTCAGCTCTGCCTGGTCAGGTGTGGGTGTGTGAGGTGTTAGGAGCGACTCCGGCCGGCATATATATTGTCACTAATTTTATGAAATCTCCTATGTGTTAAAATCAAATTTTTTCAGGAGAGACAAAAAAAAACATATAGACACTAACAGTGTTATGGTATTTGTTAGTAACTGCAGTAAAATGTCATAAAAGCATAATTTCTATCCATCTGTGTAAACTGTAACACAAGCACAGGCACAGAGAAAATAACTTTAATATACTATTTATCATTTGGCACATAGGAGGTTTCATAAAATCAACGACGCTTTGTCGTAAACACGCTCGCTATGTCCTCGCCGCTTCGGGCGTACCCAGGGGGTTGGTTTTGGGGGTTCAAACCCCTTCCGAAATGTCAACTTCACTATCTAGTTATTGTATTTTACATTACAAATGGTGGAATACACTACAAGAACAACTAAAATTTTAATATAATAGGTTGATATTACATTTAGAAACGTCAAACACAGATGACTTTGAAACATTGATGCATATGAGAGTTCAAAACCCCCTCCGAAAACTATTCCTAGTTACGCCCATGCCACCGCCGTGACGGTTTTACTGTGAGACTTCAAACCGTGACCATATTGTTAAACCTGTCACTGTAGCAAAGTGCAATGTAATTGTAGACCTCCAGTTTGAACGAATCCTGGACATATGTCTTGAGAAATAACCGTATGAATTAGCAGTTTTTAGCTAAGTTTGAGGTCTTTAAAATAATGCTTCCAAGCACGCCGCTCGCAGTTCGAGCGACAGCAAGGCGGCCGCCTTAATGGTACAGTAGACAGCAGTTTTCATTACTTTTCACTTTTATGTTTGTACCAGGTAATTTTTTCTATTTTTAACACATAATTTGTGATTCAATTTAGATCTTACGAAATGCATTTACATAACATAATTTTGCATAACCGCTTCTCAAAATCAAAATATGTGCATGAATAATACCGGTTCACAGGTTTAAAGTTTGCAAAATAGGAGGGCGCATCATACACATAGTCACATACACACACACACACACACACACTAAGGTACCCCATAAGTTTCTCTTACCTTCGGAAGTTTGAAGTGCTGAAGCAGCACTAGAGAAACATTTTAAACTTTTTACGACTTGGTCGACTTTTTACGAGCAAAATCTGGAGTGTTAACAACGATTTTCGTATTCCCAAGGGTTCTGTAAAATAATTTACTAGTAACTGTTTACATGATATGCTTATGACAATGAAGTTCATATATTTAG
>PNEQ01070220.1:45227-65897 GCA_003012365.1 Medauroidea extradentata
ATATATATATATATATATATATATATATATATATATATATATATATATATATATATATATATATATATATATATATATATATATATATATATATATATATACCACCTTACTGGGGCAGCAATTTTCACAAGTTTTTCATTTTATATGTCTACCAGATATATATTTATCTTTTTAAAACATAAGTTGTGAATAAATTTTGCTTCTGTGAATGTTTTTATCTCTCATAGTTTATGCGATGGCCTGTCAAAATCAAAATTTGCATGTCACGGATTTAAGAACGACCCTTAAACCAACTGAATGACTGAACTGGAATAATTAATACTGTATAAATATGTTACAGGCTAAAATCTCTATTGTATAACAACCGGAAATAAAACACGTTCGTATTTTAAATAAGTACCTGAATTTTTTTTTTTTTTTTTTTTTTTTTTTTTTTTTTTTTTTTTTTTTTTTTTTTTTTTTTTTTTTTTTTTTTTTTTTTTTTTTTTTTTTTTTTTTTTTTTTTTTTTTTTTTTTTTTTTTTTTTTAAATTTTAAGTTTACATTTTCCATCACCCACTACGCATAACAATTACGGACAAAATGCCCTCGTGGTTTATGTGATATTAAAGTTTCACATATATTCTACCTCGAATACTACGATCATGCAGCACGCAACATTTACCGGCCGTACAATCTGCCACGTCAACACGACGTTCTCTCTCCAGCTCAGCGCCAATGAATACTTTTCCTATGACGGTGTAGAACACATGCATCTTGCATCCCTCCACGCTCGTAACTCTCTCCCGTAGTCCTGGATTTTCAATAGCCCGACGGACGCGACGCGAATAAAACAACTCGCCAGACAATCAGCGACGAGGAGTCTGTGACATCAGCGAAATAACAATCGTGATTTACTAATACGAAGTATTTATAAATTACTAGCTGTCCCGTTGCGGCTTCGCCCGCGTGTTCTATAGAAAAGAGTAACTTTTAGTTACGTGTTAATTGATGGTGATACTATATTCTATATTATACTATATTCACTGTTTTTCTTTAAAACATCAAATACAAACATATTTGTCCAGTCCACTGCGCTAAGCGTACTTTAATTGCAGAACTTATTTTTTTAATTCGTCTTTATTTCTCTATAAAACAGCTGCTCGACTGCGGCTTCCACCGCAAAACAGCTGCCCGGCATTTAACAGCTAGCGTACTCAATAACAATGTAAAGAGCGCGCGCAATACACTTGTATGATGTCATGTAATTCCCATCGCATAGTCTTGCACGGGATACGAACCCGTAACCCCACCCCTCTCACACCCCAAACTTTATACAATACCTGAGTTGTCAGCGAGTGTTTTCCTCGCTTTTTTTTTTCGCGGTCGCAAATTAGATGAAAACAATCCTTGATGCGGATTATATATCATGCTAAAATTTCAGCTCGATCGGTGCAGAACTTTTTGAGTTTTTGAAGCGTACACAAACCAACATAACATTTTTATATATATAGATTCGCGTCGCGAAATCAACAAGGCTGGAATACAGATTTTAATTTTGTGCTCAAGCGTTGGTGAGACTGGTGAGTTTTTAGATTAGTTTACGAGGTATTTTTTTAAGCAAACCTATGACTGCGACTGATTTTAAAATGTGATAATGCCTGTGGGTACTGAAAATTTATTTCAAACAAACCGATATATTATAAAATAACGGAAAAAACCAATGGCTGTAGTACGAGGGGTAAGTATGTGCTTGCAAGAAACTATATAGCCTATATTTAATATATCACGCTCATCAGACAAACTAGTAATCGCAATAACGAGAATTTTTAGTGTCGCATCGTACCTTTCGCATCGCGTTGTTCTTCGCACTATTGTAAATCCAGCATAACACCGCAGTGCACCGTGCGAGACTTATTGCCTATGTCTGCAGCACATTATTATACTGTGCTACACATACCATAAATACGGTACGCCCTCCACCTCAGTCTACACGGCTTATGGTTCAACACATTAGACAGGATCGTGCCCAACCTGCCGACCTTGTGATGTCAGCACGTCAGCTGACTGGCTGGATGTCACAACACACAAGTTTTATTTATTCCACTTGACATTATCTCGACAAAAAGGAGATAACAAGCTCAGAGTATGCATTTTTAATGCTTGTAAGCGGAAGTAAGTGTAAATTATTTTGCTGACAGCCAGGTTGTTAAAATGGAATCACGCGATGCGAAATGAACGCTAAACTCATGCGAGACTCCAACCTTGCAGGAACAGTTCTCACTCAAGCTCTGGAGAGAGGGAGGGGGAGGGGCCGCAGTTGGCGCAATGGCTAGGTTGCTACTTCGATATTTACGTTTGTAGCTGATACTTCAGCATCAAAGATAGGCGAAAATGTGTCAAATATGACGTCGGTCGCAACATAATAAACACTATTGCACGGTGCATGACCATTATAAAAATAACTGTTATATGGTAACGGTATTCTGTAATTTGTTATCGTCTGAAGTAGTGGCATTTTTGTTTATTCCCTCCCCCCTTAAAATATTGGAATGAAGTGGGCGTTGAGTTTTTCACTTATTGATATTTGCTTTACGCTTTCTCACAACAGACATAATTTTAATGAAAATAAGAAGCGTATACAATTATTTGTGCTGATTTGTAAACCTCGTCTTAGACATATGAGCTATGCTGCATCATGTGTGTTTCTTTGATGCGAGTGCTGAATGTAACACTGTTACAGGAAGTGTACTTTTAGAAAATTCTACTATATTTTATTTAATTGCATTGATGCATCTATCAAGCATATATATAGTCATAACTGTCACAGAGCAGAAAACGTGTGTCTATTTTTGGTCAAGTGAGAAGATGAAGAAAACAATATGTGATGTTATGGTTACTCTCTGAACTCGTATTCAAGAGATGCTGGCTTTATTTTTGGTTCAGTAATCCTGATTTCATTTTTTTTTTTTAAATGTACTTACTTTGAATATAAACGCAACAGATAAAAGTCAACGCGCGAGTCATTACAGTTTGTTCATAACGGCATATATGCAGTCTGACCATAGCCCGTCCACGGTATAGACACCATTGCATGTATCACTAAATTCAACACAGAGTACGCTAATATGATGTTATAAATTAAAAATAATATATTTTTATATAATTTACTATCAACTTTTCTGGGACTAAAGAAACTCAAATTTTTATTTTATTTCATATAATAACGCTGGAAATTTTTTTAAAAATATCTGATTTTAAATGTCCTTACGTTATCGTGAACAACCTATATCAAGCAATACAATACCACACTTGGCGTTCTGGCAAATGCAAAAGTTCAACGGGAAATTCCAATACGACAAACCAGGTCCAATATCCGTCAAGGTCGTTCCTAGTTTTCGCATGTGGGTGACTTGGCAGACGTTGCCCTTTGCCAGTGAGTACTTTCGGGGTGTTCCCATTCCTCCGCCCTTGAATTCCGTCGCTGCTCCGTACACACCTCTTATCACTTCTCAGCAATGCTCGAAACATCGATGTTCCAAGCGCTTACTGAACATCGAGTCACTCCAGTACGATGTAAATTTGTGTTGTAATATTCTTGCCATAGTCGCCTTGGCTAATGTAGAAACGCGGGCCAATAATGTTATACTAACTGACATACTGTGAGCAGAGCCATTCCAACTACAGAGGGGTAGGGAGAGAGAGAAACATCCCCCCTTAAGTAATCCTACCGTACCTAACAACCTCGCTGTCGAGTAGATGCAATGCCTCCTACTTGCCTTACCTTACCTTAAATAAATCGAGGGGAAAATACTGCCTCACTCCACCCTCCAATGCCAATATTAACATTTCAGAATCACATTGGTTTATTTGTAAGGGAAAATGTCGACGCTCACTTTTAAAGCATCACATTGGAATTTAATTATTTTATTTTATTTTAAATTCTCTCCTCCTCTTACAGAATTGTTTGCATTGTGAGCCAGTTCGTCTTGCCTTATCTGTAGGGACTGGAACATTTCGCTAATTCAGGCTAGAATCAACTATCCTATGCCTACTCAAGCCCTGACTATTTGTCCACCAGCTGTTACTCTGTGGAACAACAGACACTGAACAAATTGTCGGGGCTTGAGTATGCATAGTACAATGGATACAATGGATACATTTAATTGAATTCGCGAAATTTTTCAGTCCTTACTTATCGGACTTTAGAGGCAGAATACATAACTCAGCGCACGGTTTTCGAAGTCAATAAAAAATCCCAGTCATCAGTTTTTGCCAACATTCTGAGCAAAAAAATTTCTCCAGTAATGTATTAATGAAGAACCAAGTCTGACGTCGAAATCTTGTACATTTAATTGCGGTGCGATAGATAACACTTAACGAATTCATTACTAAAGGCAAATGTTTGCTCATAAAGTCGTTATTCAGTTTTTCCATAAAGACATTGGAAAACACGTAGAGCTGAAGTAGCGTTCAGCGTTAATATATCTAGAGCTGGAAGGTAGAGGTGATGTGTGGAAGAGATACATGGACCAGAACGAGACTGGTGCGAGCAGTTTGTCAGCGGCTCGTGACACGCGGGCTTCTTCGTACAGGTCGACAACAGGTCGTCTGTGGTTGTCCTGACTGACCGGTCTACATCGTGCTCTCTCTAACCTCGCGGCTGTGCGTCTCTTGCCCCGGGCACGTCGTCTCGTGTTTACCCACGTCATTATCGTCCTGCGCAGCGAATATCTGCCTCAGGGCGTCGCGACGCCGTCAACTAAGCCGAGGCGCCAGCCAGCCTGACAGCCACATTGCTGCTATCTCTGCACACAAGCCGTCCGGACCAGGATGTTCACGGCACAAAGTCTTACAGTGATTTTGAACCATTTTCTTAAAACAACATTATTTTCATATCTGAGAATCCCTACACCGTTTTGTCTAAAATTTATCACTATATCTACCTACTATATTTGGTAACAAGAATCGTAATAGTTTGCTAAGTTTTGCACCCAAACTATCACAAATTTTGTAATGGAAATAAGTTCCAAATCAAGTAAAGCAAATTGTTTCGCGAACGATTGGTGAATAATTGTGCAAAACACGTTTGTGGTACAGACACTGTGGGTTGATAAGTCTAGACTGGCTTGTTTGTCAACAATCGTGTTGTCCTTATAAGCGAGGCGAGAAAGTCGGGCAATGTTTTGGTGGTTGGGTTTGTCCTATGTGACACTACTATTTTACTTATGGAAAGTGCACTATATAGTCTAGCACATACTTCTCTATTTATGTTTTATGACTACGGTTTATGATTTTTACAGCAATCTGAAAACGTCGGTTTGTAATCATTTCGAAGTGCCCTGTAAACATGTTTCTAAGCTTAATATCAAGAAATGGAAAACAGCGAAACAAAGTTTTAAATGCGATTATTTTGTAGATAAAGATACAGAACGCACATTGAGTAGTATATCTTGAAACATTTCCTCCTAATACACTATAACACACGTCATGCGCAAGCTGTAGATGGCTCGTAAGGGGAATACAGCGCCAAAGCAGAGAATTATCACAATTTTCGACATAAATATTTTCCTCGCTTATTATAGAAAATTAGGACTTGACAATCCGTAGATTACACTTTTGTACACCTTCTTACTTAATTACATAGTCACAGACTGCACTGATAACAGATAGGAAAAAAGTATCTTTTTTCCTATCTGCCGTCACTGTTCCAAAAATAAGACAGTTGTGACTATGTAGTAATGTAATAAGTTGTACAAATGTATCATTTCCGGATTGTCAAACCTTGATTTTCTAGAATAAGCGAGGGGAAAAAGTTATGCCGAAAATTGTGAAAATTCTCAGCTTGGGCGCACAATCCCCCTTAAGGACAACTCATTACGCGCATCTCGCCTCACTCTAGCCTCTATATGTAAGTTACTTGACTATTGTACAGTCTTCACGCTGGCAACTGTCCTCTGTGAGACGTTCAGTTGTCATCCTATCAGTTTATGACGTAAGTTTGATGTATTGCATACACCTGTACCTTGGAAATATTCTCCGCTTTGATATTAATATCTGAAAAGGAACGTATAACACGAGTTTTGTAACTTTTGGCAACTAGGAAATATGCTTTAATCAGTAGTGGTGAACCTGATACGGATATACTAACGTGATACATACTTTTAGTATTATTAATTGGGAGATATGACTTATGCGTGTTGAGAAGAAATCTTGTAACGCCCGAAGTTATGCAAGCCGCTTGAGACCTTGGACGGACGGCTACTTCTATGAAACGTTTACTTTCTGATGACATCCTGTTCTGCTAGGACATGCACAATGTTTTACTGCATTAACTACGTACTGGAAAGTAGATTTTGATACCAAAAGTAATCTGCTGTATTTGACAATGTTTTTATTCTTTATTTAATGTCAACAAATAAATTTTTTATTGTTTTATATTTGACAGGGATTGAAAACAATGTTGCATTGATGTCGTAGCATTGCATGACTATGTATGCATGTAGTAATATCCAGTGGCGTCTTTCAAGTGTAGATTTAAGTGCTTAGTTTATTCCGTGACAAAGATTTTCCATTACTACGTGAGACGCCATGTGGCCTAATTAATATATATTCAAGCAGTTAGCGCTGCTTATACTTTTCTTCACTATGGTACTTCAACGTTTGACGTGTAATCACGAAAATATGCTGCATATATAAGAGGTTTTGCGTTACGAAATACATACACTTAGAAAATGTAGCATTCAGTCAACGGCAACGATGAATAGTTCCAATTACAGAGCGCATGTCCGATGCATCATAGTACACACAACTGATGAGTAGAGATGATGTTTTATCGCGGGAAAACTGGACTCTTTGCTGACGTACGTTAAGCTGTCACTTGTATGTGGAGCTGTTACCCTAGTTGACTGAGCCAATAAGAATCCAGCTATTGTAATTTTAATGCCTATAAACTGCAGGCAGCTACGTTGTGTCAGACGTATATCACCCAATCACACTTGTAGCAATAAACCACAGTGTTTTCAAGGGTATGTTGGCACAAAAAAATTTCGTGATATCGTCGTTGATTTTATGAAACTTCCTATGTGTAGAGACATTGGAAAATCGCGGGAATAGTTGACTGTTTGCTAGGCTCCAACATGCTCTATATAACACTGAATGTTTTGTATCAACATTGGTTATCGTTTATTTGTAACATTTTTTTTCTCTGCTACAGGCCCAGTTAGAACTGCACAGCTTGGACACACAGCGTGTGTGATTTGTCCCAAAACTGTTCACACGTGTCACGGTTAATATAATACAGTTTATTGGAGACTATTTTTAACATTTTCGCGATTTTCCAGTGTCTCTACCTATGTGTTATTTTCTCTGTGCCTGTGCTTGAGCTACAGTTTACACAGATGGATAGAAATTGTGCTTTATGACATTTTACTGTAGTTACTAACAAATACAATAACACTGTTAGTGTCTATATGTTTTTTGTCTCTCCTGAAAAAATTGGATTTTAACAGATAGGAGACTTCATAAAATCAGTGACGATATACCATCATCTCTACTGACGAGTATCTGCAAGCAGTTGTTGTTCGCTGTGAGGCGAGATGAGTGTATGTGATTGGTTCACGACCTCCTACAACCTGTCAAACTAACAAGTGTGGGTGGCCCATGCAGTTCGAAAGTTAACACTCGCACTTCTGTTTCGTCTCACGTCTGTTAAGTTGCCGCACCTCGCGCGGGAAGTTTATTTCCGTGGAGGTCGCGCTATTAACATGTCCCAAGGTTTATCACAAAGTTTTACGAACACGTGCTGTAAATATACCCGTAATGACGAGGCACGGAGTTTATTACCTTATTGAGGAAACAAAGCACCTCTCTGTGCTTCCGGTAGCTTCGGGCGCCTCACCCGAACATTCCCGAGCCTACACGAAGTGTTCTGCTTCGATACAACAATGGCGTGACCGTTTCTACGACACCGAATTCATAAATTTCGTCTGGACGGCTTCATGGAATTTGTTGAAACAAAACGCTTATTTAAAACAGAATCCAGTCCGGCCACGATGCAAATATAACAAATCTAGAATGATTAAATTACATGTATTTATATATTCAAACCTCAGCTTTCCACCTCAATTTAAATATTATTACGTTATGTTAAATATAATACACCTGCAAAGTTTTGATTTAGATACCATCATGTGCATTTTTGTCGGTATTGTCAATGACAGATATTTACCAACGTAAAGCAAATATTGCAAACAATATCTGGTAGAGTTGACTAGATATATCTGCCACGTCACAGAACATCATAAGGCTTGGTAACTAGGTGCTAGTAAAGAAGTCATGCAACTTTTGTAACCAAAGAGTTCAGCTCAACATTTCTACGAAAATATTCCAAACTAACTGATTTTAAATTTTACAGTAAAAGTTTTCCGTTATATAAACGCGTATTTGCTTATTAATATGTAGAATTTCAGTATCTGAATAATAATATGTGTCCAATAAATGTATTAATTTAAAGATTGGTAGTCTGCAAACTAATATGTAAGGAATAAAAGCTAATAAACGAGAACTCTGTTAGAAACACGTCTGTCTAATCAATTGTGTACGTATACTAAGATATACAAGTTTACTGTATTAATGTCTTCCTAGCTCAGCTAATTAGGCAACGTGTCACCACGGCCGTCGCTGCTCACTTTGCCGCCCTGCGCAAAACAGTCTTATCGCCGCCTCCCCTCCCCCTATCGCAGAAATAGCCAGTACTAAAATTGGGATATAATAAAGTAACAAACATATCAGTTAACCAGTTTTATTTACAAGTTAAGGAATACTTTGCAGATAAATTAAGTCAAGAATCATGCTATTATAGAATTTTAATTCCTGACTACTCACACCACACACTCGCGTGGCGTCAGCCTACCCGCCCCCACCCCCGTCCTACTTTTCTGCCACAGTGTTCCAACCTTTCCAATTGCCTCTTGCAAGTGGTTCTCGAGGTGAACATACAGACTGGTGGCAATTTACTGTCTCCAACACTCAACAGTGACTCCTTGGTTTACGACAGGAGATTAAGGTTCATTATCAGACTCCACAATATTGATTAGAAGGGGGTTTTAATTACACCAAAAGTACTCAATACAGCTCTGCGACCACCGTCGTACAATCTTGGCTTTAGGGCGCGGTATACCACAATTTTCATCAACGTTTTTTGATTTTTTATTATTACCAAATATTTTTTTTCCTAATTTTAGACACAAAATGTGACTAAATTTGGCTCTTATGAAATTTTTTTATCACTCATAGTTTTTGCGTAATGGCTTATTAAAGTTATATTTTGCATGTTTCCGTTTTAACGACCACACGAAAACAAATTGATATATCAAACTGACCCAGTGGATGAAGACATTGCAGGCTACAATGTCATGTTCTTAAAAATACAGAATAAAAATTATTTGTATTTAAAAAAAATGCCGAAACTGAAAATAAAAATTTTAAAAAATTCAATAATTTTTTTTTAAAAATACAAATGATTATTATTCTTTATTTAACATTCAACGTCGATGTAAGTTCAACTGTATAGGACACAAAAAGTTTTGTATTTTGCAAAATGTGATAATTTTGTGGTTGCAAGAAAGTATTTAAAACTTCATAACTCCTGAACTAAACACAGTCTGTCATTGTGACTGTGGAGATTCTTCTGTTATATGTGTAAGAATATTAAAAAAATTAGAATCAATATTGTGGTAAACCTTTAAGCCAGAAAGAAAATCGGAAATTTGCAGGGCATAATGTGTAATGTTTTTAAATTACTTTCAAACAACAATAGCTTCAGTAAACAAATAATTGCGCCAATACAGAACACAACTCGGATACAACAAGGTTTCAGTCAACTAAATACGTAACATTTTGGTAATTGTAATCAATAGAGCATTTAAACCGATTACTGTTGTAATGCAATACCTATCCTAGACTTCGGTTTAATGTAAGTAACATCGTATATGTTTCCACAGTTTCTATGTGCGTTAGTTACATGTGATACGACGTGTGACATGTAGTGCTAATGTTATTGACATAGGTAACAAAACATAATTTAAAAGCCACAATGAAGTATTCAGTGCATTCCCATAAAATAGTTGAAGTTTTATACTTGCATTGATATAAAAGCCGCATTGTTCTCAGGAAGGCAGCATAACGTATCACAAAACCACGTTTTTTTAGGGTTAAGAGATAAAGGAGCAAAACAACTTAATTTGAAAGTAAACGATTAAGTGTAAGTAACTGTCATCAGGAAAGAGATAACATTTTAGAGAACAAGGAAAAACTAAACAAAATAAAGTAGCATTTCCAACAAGTTTCCAAGAATGGTAGTCCAAAATGCGAATATAATTACGGTAACAGCCCATAATTTCCGAACATGTATTATACATGCAAAATAAATTAACCAGAGAATTCTTGTACTGAGTTGTGTACTTATCGTGTATAAATGGTGATTAAGTCGTATAATACTTAAAAGTATCCATATTAGTACTGTCACATGTCAATTAATGTAAAGTAAATTCCATGTCGTCAAGTATCTATAAAAGTCAGGATGTGAAATTAATATTTTGGTTGGTAAAATTACTGTCGTTTGTCATAAAAGCGTGTCCAATTTCTAACGTTAGACAGGAGAATTGTCTTTAGAAACCTGTGAAACTGTTTCTTGAAGCCTTTATTTTCTGCCTCATGGCATCACTGTAACACCGTTCATATCCTAAGCAAACATATTATCAATTGTGCAGCCTGTTTAGAAGTTTCGCACAACAGTATGCTTTAAAACTTAAAAGTTTGTTGTTTTCTTTGCATAAGTTACACCCAGACTGATCAAAATCAAGGACACTTCCTTAGGTCGCCTTGTCTTCAGAATATTGAGAATAACCTACAAGGGAGTACAGAGATAAATGTTTGGTTTAGACAACCGTACACTCTGTAGTATATGACGTATTAAGAAGTGACATTTGAAGCAAATATTTGGTTTTCTGACAGCCTTTGTTGACGAATCAACATAATTACTGCTTCGTTTAAAAAATACTGTTTGTTAGATCGACAAACGTTTTGTTGCGCGTCGCATATTTAGTTCAGAAAAAATTAAGTAAAAAGGGTGTTTCTATCACCATATGTTACAAAATAATGTGCGGTCTAGTGTGCCAAACCTCTCTGTGTAGTCGTCTGTTGCAAAGAGTTGTGTCAAAGCTGAACGTGCTCTGTTATTGGACCACAGGTTAAAGTGTCCTGGTACAGCAAATTCTATGGCACGAGAATTAAAATTTGATCCAAAGTATTTATTCACACGTTGGGTTAAAATTATATTATTACATATATTGACTCAATTTGGCAAGAAAATCAAAATAGTTAGCGCGTTATACATAAATAAGCATGTTATTAAAGTAAGTTTTATCAAAATTTTTCATATACGCGAGCAGTTAAATATTAAAATTATGGTTCTTAATGTAGGTTACAAAATTACTAATAAACTATGGTAGTTACAATTCATTTTCAAAGTATGTCAACATAATGAATAAACGTATGCCTACTCAAAGCTCGTACTGAAAAAATGCTGTATTTTTTTGTAAATCACAGAGGTTATTCATACATTTTATTAATGAAATACTTATGTTCGTTGAACCCACTAGGTCTATCTGTGTTACAATTATGCATGCAGCTGTGACTGCCTGCTGAGCGTTTCTTCTCAGAGCAAGGTTATGTAAGCATATACGTAATGTGTAATGCAAATGATAAAAATGATAGTAATATTGATATTAAAATACTACTATGTCATCTCCGATATAAAACAAAAAAAAATTTAGGTTTTTAAACAATTATTGAATTTTTAAAATTTTAATTTCAACAGTTATTTTTAAATACATAAAGAGACCGAATTTAATTAAATTAAGTACACATGTGGTACTTAGTAACGTGACATTGACTTAAGATTTATTTGGTTATGCCGTGTTCAAACTTTCAAAACTGTCGGTCATTTTAAAAGTTTTTTACCACTCTAGATAACTAACCGTATTAAGAATTTCATCAGACTCAATACACATGAAATACCTAGTAAGGTGACTTGACTTTTGTGTGTTGAGTTCATGTCGAATTTATTTTTTAAAAATATTGGTATTTTTATAATGTAATATTTAACACATCAAATCTGAGGATATATTATTCCTAACTTCATCAAACTTGGTACACACAAAGTTGTCTTGGCTTTTGCGTATTTCGGTAGTCCTGTGTTCATATTTTCAAAATGGTGGCCTTTTTCATATTTTCAGCATAATATGACATCTGAGGAAAAAAATTTTCCAGTTTCATCTAACTTGATACACATATACAACATAATATACTGACTTGACTTTTGTATTTATCGTAGGCAAGGTGGCTTGGTTTTAAATTTCGTAATGTCGTATCCGTATTTTCTAAATGGTAGCCACTTGAACATATTATTACCACACGATATATTTTAAAACCCATTTTTCAGAACATCATCGATTTAGGTATTCATATAATTCTTAGTAATTAACTTGACGTTTATGTATTTAGTTGTGACAGAATTTGAAAATTTCTAAATCTCGTGCCGGCATTCATAGTGTAGTCAGTTACACGACGGTCTACGGTGCGAGAGATCATAGGTTAGAATCTCTGCTTGAACATGAATGTTGTGCTGTCATTCACTTCACTTCACCCTCATTGGCTCTTAAGACCACGTTGTTAAAGAGCCGCAAAACCCCTTTCACATCATCTTATATATCTCACAAGGTATTTTAATGAACCATTAATTGGAATTTCATATAATCCTCTATGTACGTAGTATATAATACTTCAGTTTTATCTATCTTGTTAATTGTGTATTCAGTTTTTAAAATGTTTGCCCTTCGACCTTCTTTTCATCGCATGAAATATCTTAGAATCATTTCCCAGCCCGTTTTCATACTTGGTTCACGCTGAATACTAAGAAATGTAATGTAACTTGTTGGTTCATGATGTGTTGTTAGTTAGTGATGTGTTGTTAGTTCCTAATGTGCTAAGCTGGCCTAATATATGTCCCTTAATTCGATGATTTTTTTGACATTAATACGGCATTTTTTATAATGTGTAAATTATATCAAGAGCTACATAACCAATAGGATGTAATTTAATAATTATATAATTTACATTTCACCTTTGAGTTAAATAGTCTTTATATTTGTAGGTCAACCATGTTAGGATACAGACATTAATATTCACGATAGTAAATAATTTTTACTGTTCAATATTTCTAGATCTGTGTAGATGAATTTATCTTTAAGTGTTAATTAGTACCTGTCTTGAGTAAATTGGACTTATTAGTTATGCCGGTAACTAATTGTTTACAACTAGCCCGGCGTCCTCCAAGAGCATTCAAATAAGATAAGAGCCAGTTACAAAAGTAACAATTATTTACAGTTGTTTTAGTCTTAGTTTGTGTTGAAAACAAAACGAGAATTGTTCATATCACTAATAATATGAAAGTTTCTCATCCAGTGTTGTGAACTAGTGACAACTTGGTTTTTGAGGATGTGGAGATCACTTAGTGAAAGTTTTTTTTTTATAAATGTGTAATTACTAGCTTTAAAAACCATGTGCTGACGAATATTTCTGGTGCCAACACACTCTGTATGTACCTATAACGTGTGTGCGTGTGTTTGACACAGGAAATAATGGTCGTTGTCAGGACACTGCTGCTTATTGCATACATATAATCTTGAAAAATAAATCTTGTATATGTTTTTAACAGACAGGAAAAAGCAAAGTTCAGGTAAATTGCACAAAATTTTTTACTATTTGTTGGCACCTCCTGGAAGAAGCCTAGCCAATTATAAGCAGGTAATACAGGAATAGTCACGTGGTGTGACTGTATCAGAGAGCAGACATCGAGCACATGGTGTATGTATAGGTACACATATGTTCTAGGAGACTAGACTATAGGCCAGTGAAGCTGTAAACCCTGGGTGATATTGGAGACGACAACGTTAGTGGCTAAATGTTGTACTATAACATTTTGTATGCACAATGTAGCAACACTGCGTTCCACAGATATATTACTTTTCTTACTACTTCTGTTACGACCTGAATGATCTACTGTTTTTGTGATATTAATTTTTTAAAACTTAAACGAGAGCAGATATCAAAAATCTGTCTGGCACTTTTGTTTAAAATGGTTTTATCACTACAGCTATTTTTTTCAAAACTTGAATTCATACGTTTTCGACTAAAAACGCAATTTACCAGAGTTTCGTTGATTTCATAATTAGATAAAACCATATTATTTGCTGCCTTAAAATAATCATCCAACTTGGATAAAACGATTTTAAACAAAATTTTAAACAAAATTTTCAGACAGACTTTGATATCTGCTCTCGCTTAGACGTAAACAATTAAAATTGCTAATAAAGTAGCAACTAGAGAGTATGGTGTTAAGGGTGCAGGTTAAACAGTCCAAACATGATTCTACCTTTACTTGAAGTTACATATAGTAATACCTGGGCGTGGAGCACAAGGGTGTATTTTCTCCGTGCAGTGTTGCCACAAATTGCACGTAAAATTTCGTACAACATTTTGCTACTTAAGTTTTCGTCTTCAATTTAGCCCAAGATTCACGTGGTGTTTTTACTATGCAGTTGTTTCTGGACGCCCTGTATAGTATGTATATTGGTGCACGGACAACTGTACCTTAGTGTAACCCTGATGATAGCGGTGATAAGAACTGCTGCTACGTCGGAGAAAAATCAGACCTCAGGCACGGCCTGTCTGTATATTCATACACAAGTTGTTTAAAGATAGCCACAAGCCACACACTTTCTCGCCGGGCAAATTACTACATGCACCAACGATTTCATACATTTTAATGTAGCGTGTAGGAAATGTGGGGACGCGTTAAAAATAATTAACTGGCATGTTCCTGCAATGAGAATGAAAATTATAGCCACCTTAATGCAGTATCTCGGTATAATCTGCAGTACGTGCAATATATGCCACGCAAAAAAAAATATACATATATTCGCAAAAAACTAAAACCAAGGATTATTTCGTTAAGAAGCATGAGCTATTTAAGATACAGAAATGCTGCCTGGATGAAGACGAGACCAAGTGTTAAGTTTTTCCTTCTACTGTATTTAAGATCGTAAACTGTCTAAGTGTCCGCTTCTGACTCGCCGCGTAACGCCATTATAAACCATTGCACGGTTTAATTCTCTGGACAAACAGCTTCGTTCAAAGTTAACTAGAACAGGGCCCACAAAAACCTTACTCAATACCGGTATTTGTAATCTACTTCGCGTACGAGTACGAGTCATTTCAGGTTTTAACTGGGGGGGGGGGGGGGAGATTTTTTATTATTGGCGGCAGTGACCTTGTTGCATCTTTTTTATTAATTAAGAATGTATAAATTAAAAATTTTAATAGCAAAAATTTAGTTTTATGTGCTTATGTTAGCATTATTTAAACAACAAAATACAAAAACATATATTATATTCCTAACATTCTAAACCCGTGGGGGAGGGGCATTGCACCCCCTAAATGACGCCCTTGCGAGAACTCAGTCTTCAGTGGCTCGAAAAGCAATCGCGTTTAACGAGAATTGTTACTAAGTACGCTAATC
Organism: Medauroidea extradentata; assembly: GCA_003012365.1. NCBI lineage: Eukaryota > Metazoa > Arthropoda > Insecta > Phasmatodea > Phasmatidae > Medauroidea > Medauroidea extradentata. The sequence goes on from PNEQ01070220.1 coordinate 60,849, forward strand.
TGCTTGAATATTGTGTTATCTGGCAAACTTTGCAGAATAATTCACACTAGTGCCTTGCAGAACCTGTAGCAATAAAAACAGACTTACCAGAAAATTTGCTGAACAATGTAGTACTAATACCTTTAGCTTTACTAAAGTTATGTTGTCATTAATCGAAACACTGGTTACATTGACATAAACAGTAAGGTTGTAAAATATTATGTTACTTTATCGTATCATGTGTGTAACCTAAATTAATTTCCAACATCGTTCGGCAAACAATCTCGTATAGGCAATGTATGAAAGGGCAGTCTTTCTCTCTGACTGCCATATCCACAGATAAAGGAGGAAGAGCAACGCACAGTCTAAACCAACTGACATATAAATTAAAAATTTTATGGTGGATTCCTAACCTAAGGTAGGCAAACAGTAAGAATGGAAATTTCCAAAAATTTAACCTTAAAGTAAATCTGGGCGGGGGAAGGGGTGTATGTTGCAATATATTACTGCTAAAACGTCTGCAGTCTATCACTCGGACCCGACGAACTGTAGTTATGAGTTTCACTTCATTAGGGTACTCATGTAAAAGTATATAAATAAATATCAGGATTATTCAAAATTAGAGGACGCCGCGGTTGGCGCAGTAGCTAGAGAACTCGCCCCCCTCACCCACCAAGGCAACCAGGGTTCGACCCCCAGATTATTGTATGTGGGAATCGTGCTAGACGATGCCGCTGGTAGGCGGGTTTTCTCAGGGATCTCCCGTTTCCCCCTCCCCCTTCATTACGGCGCCGCTCCATAAACACATTACGTCTCCCCTACCAGCGCTTAAGACCTACATGCTGAAGCTGACCAAACACCCTTCACTCCACTCCGAAATTGTACTCCTAAGGGTGAGAAAAACGTGAAATGTTGTTTTTATGAAACCTTTATTTCTGTCGAACACATTGAAATTTCGACATGATTTTGTTTCTGGGTGATACGTACGTCCTAAATGTTCCAAAGGTGATTTTGGGAATTTTTAGAAATTTGACTTCAAGAGAATAGAAAAGTACAATGAAACGGATTTACGGTAATTTCTTCAATTATATAGCATTAATTTAAATTATAGACCCTTAATAATATCTTGTAAAATAATTAAATATTAAAAAAGTGTTTTCGTGATTTTTTGAGATTCGTTCCCTAATGAAGTGAAAACGGGGGTAATTTATTTTGATGAATCGTTAATGGAGCTGTCAAACAAGACAGAGCAGTCTTCTGGTGTGTCACTGTGACTCGGCGATGGGTACTGAGTGCGTCATTTAGTCTGGGCCGGTCACTACTGGAGTTACACGGGTTTATATCGGAGCTTTCAGACTGGGACACTGCATCGTTCTGGTTGGTCACTTCTCTATCACAGTATAGTGTAGTGTAACCTGGTTGCAAAATATTCGGTTTATTAAACTGACAAGAATAATTTTTACTGTGCATTAAGTACGTCCATGACATGTCTGAATCAGCATAAAATAGTGTGGTTGTTTAAATATATGTTATAACGCTAACATATGTTCTCCAGCCCATTTAGCTACTTCTTTAATTAGCAGGGTTGATTCTGCTTTCTACAAGATTATCTACGTCAAATAATACTCTTGTAAATTCGATTGACACAACACATATATCATCGTCATTATCGAATACAGTAAAATGTTTCATCTGCCTAGAACTGGTATGTTTATATACACTATGTTACATTTAGACAGCTCTTACTCTACACTGCTTGTAATTATCTGGCGACACAAAAAAAAAGTGTAGCAGTGTATAGACAATGACAGGACTTTTGTGCTCTTTCACAGTCTCATTAAACAGCTGACAACATCCAGTCAGTCACCATTTGTGGGAATGAAACCAATTGAAAGGGTCGCTAGAAGATATATGGCTTCGCCAGGCATGAGAAATAGCTGTAACAAAATAATGCCGGGCTCCGAAGGTGAATTTGTTTCATGTAAACGTCTCAGATAACACATTTACTTTATGCATTGTTTATACTCTGCGTCTGCCCCCTTCCCCCTTCCAAATTGTAATTTTGGTAAGTTGTGACATGTATTTTATAATTCTTCGCAGAAATGTATCGCAACTGTTTTTTTTTTTTTTTTTTTTAAGAAATGTCCTGTTAAAATACATACACAGAAAATGTTTGGTACAGTCAACGTATGTAAGTTTGTGTACGGCGAAACAAATGAAGGAAAGAAACTGCAGTCACAACATTTGAGGCACCTCGTACGTGTACAACGCCCAAAATGTTTAAACGAACAAGGTTCAATAGGCTGGCACCAAATTTATTTTTAGTTGATATTGGAAAGCTGGTGTACCGTTACAAGTATTTCAATTTGTACGGTGACTATGTTGAAACGTATCTGAATGATATGCGTATCTTTTGACAGTGAAAACTTTTTACAGTTAGTTTATTGTGCCAAATTTGTTTCTTTATGCAGGCGGGATTTCCACAGCGCAAGCGAGGAGCTACGAAACGCAGTTAGCGCAGTATTTAGGAACGCGACCAATGTCAGAGGTGAGCGAATGTAGAGAGGGTGTTATGAGATGGTCTACCCCGCGTGGAGGTCGCGTCTGCACGACCCGGTGTAGCATGAGCGTGAGGCGAGGAAGACGCGAGGCGGCGACCAACTAACTACTGAGAACAATCATCTCTCTTCATGCAAGCGAGTGACATGTGCAGCAGTTCACCCCCGTTGTTAGTCTGATGGGAACAAACAGCTTCAATTAGTCGCAGTTCCTTGCAGCAAGTGTGCGACACAATCACGGGCTCATACTTCACACGAGTGTGCCGACTAACTGCGCGTAGTCAGACATCAGCTGCACGCTACACTCTGAATACGGTTCACTCAGTATTCACAGATTTCAAGTCGATTTCTAGCCCCGATAGAACAGTTTCAACAAATTGAACAAGTTAACATCCACCAGTAGTTAGTTGAAACTACTTAATCTGGAATCATTGTAAGCCACTGATAATCTGTAGTTGAATTTCTTTGAAACTGCTCCATCCGGAATAATGATAAAACCAGTGGTTATCAGTATTTAGAGGTTCCAGTTCAAAGTCTTCATCACATATCCGTGATATTATTTCTGATCTGCAGTGTTTACAAACAGTATTGCTAACTGCGGCAGTACTATGTTTTTACTTTGATCACGTCTATGTAGACTGTCGCTGTTTCAATTGTAGTGACCTTGCAAGAGTCGTGGCTCGAGAGATTCCTCAAATCAGCATTTGCTCGTTTCTCGGGAACTGATATACGTATACTTCAACATCGAATGTACGAAATATGTACCCATGTTTACGCCTTTTATGTTTTTCAGTTATAGTCTAAGCATAATAAATAATTAATAGGTTAATTTAAAATAGATGAAATCGTATCAAGCTTGTGTGAAAAAAAAAAAAAAAAAAGGAAATCATAAAGATTTATAGACACGCATGTTAGCTGCAGTTTACTGATAAATGTAACCGTCACATTTTTGAATATTAGGCTACGTAATCAGAACACAAGGAACGCCACTCGGTGCCCGGGAACACGCAGGCTGTAAGGTCGACACATGCTGGTTCATTACTTGACTCACCGCCTCTAAGTGCAAACAGTTCATCTGATGCCAGTATTCAAGTCTAAGACTATTATTAAGATATTTAGTTGTCTATCCGCTTTAAAATATGACTTCAGTACTCTGAAAGTATGTTGAAGTAAACGTTCTATATTCATAACAATAACAACGTGTTACATATCTTCACTCACAACCCAAGTAATCAATTTACTGACTACACTTTCTTTAACTCTATCTTACTATCTTTATTCAATTTAAAGAGTATTTTGATTTACACAAATTGTTATTTCCGTACATGATTTGCCTGTCTTCAGTTTCCATATTACATAAATTATTATTTTTCATGCAGTTTGCATTTAGTTTAGATATTGCAGTTAAAGCTCGGCGGCTCAGTTATTATTTTTTTTCGGTTATTGATAACATTGTAAGGGATGGCTACTGAATGTAATTGACGTGATATTTTTGCGAACCTGATGTAAAAAAAGTAAACTGAAGTTTTGGAAGCAATAAGCTGTAAGGAACCAACCACCAAAACAAGTTTTCGAGCTAAAGCAATTTTTACAAATGTCTTCAATTGAAACTCTTCACACAAATTGCCGCTAGAAAATGGACATCAGTATATTAAATATTTATTCATTTTCAGTGTAATTTGTTACATATTAAAATGTTACGTCCTTGTAGTTTTCATGGACCTCAGTTGACCTCCATTTTGTTTATGTCAGTAAAGTGAAATTGATGTTGGGTCCGTTATGAATTTATAGAAAATGTTGCGTATAAGTACAGCAGGTTAAACGATTTAGTAATACATAAATAAATTATATTTACGTACGCTCTTAGACACAAACTTTGTGTTAACTTGCAACGGCCCACTACTCGAAATAAAAAAATATTAGGAACGTAAGCATTAATGATTGTATTATAGGTACTATAAAATAGTTGTAACAATGATAGTTAATATTGTTGCGTGCCATGTTCCTGGAGGCCAGTGGTCGGCGGCTGTTTCGTAACACCTTGAGGGCTGGCCGATGACTCAAAGCCCGGGTGGCTCATAGTGGGAAACCCGCCTAACCTACGTCATAGATACCTGTCCCAACTGCGTCTTAACCCTTCGAGGGCGGCGGACGTGACTGCCAGCACATCCGAAACATGATGAAATATCTATTTTTAGACCCCTGTAATGCGGGGAATAACCGACTGTCTGGGCTAGTAGAAAAGCACAGAATCGGCACATTTGAGGGGAGTTCGCTATTGGAAGTGCTAGAGGAAGGTGCTACGCCTGTGGAGAGAGACTGGTGAAGACATCTTGGTGACGTCAAAGTCTACTGTGAGGCGGCAGGCGGCTACCTGCGGAGCAGTGTTGGCAATACAAGAGGACTGCTGCGGCGGGCTGACAGGCGAAGAGGAGGTGCGCGACGGGAGTCGAACAGAAGACCTCAAGAGTGAAGACAGCGGTGCACTCGGGGTGCTGCGCAGCACATGGTG
>PNEQ01070221.1:0-35463 GCA_003012365.1 Medauroidea extradentata
ATGCCCTTTAGGACAAACGACTTTAGGACAAACGAAATTAGGACAAACGATTTTAGGACAAACGAATTTGAAAACTGAATTGTGATTTTAGGACAAACGAAATTAGGACAAACGCCTTTTAGGACAAATGATTTTAGGACAAACGAAATTAGGACAAACGATTTTAGGACAAACGGAATTAGGACAAACGATTTTAGGAAAAACGATTTTAGGACAAACGAAATTAGGACAAATGATTTTAGGACAAACGAATTTAGGACAAACAACATTAGGACAAATGAATTTAGGATAAATGACTTTAGGACAAACGATTTTAGGACAAACGAAATTCAAGCAACAAAACCTCGAAAAATGGTTTTAGGACAAACGAATTTAGGACAAACGCCGCACCCCCGAACGACTTGCTGATCATATTTCGTCGCTTCCAACCAAATTGTTTCTTCGTTTTAATAACCGCCATGGTTAAATTTACCAAAGCTGTATAGTAAGCCATAAATATGGTTGACTCAAGTATGATAGTAAAAGGAAATTAATAAAATAGTATATGCAAACTAGAGTCGTATTTTTAACAGGAACAAATATTTTGGGTAAATCCCAAATTCACATATTGTTAAGTATAGCATATAACAAAAATTTAGTATAACCAACAAAATTAATGTTTGTTTTAAATAAATTATTTCAACAAAATTGTACTGTTGAAACAAATAAATTCCAATAGTAACTTCAGCATTACGATTCTTAGTATAACAATAATTTGTTTGATACAACATAATTAATATCAATATTATTTATTTGTTTGTCTGAACAATCCATTTTTCTCAGTGCGGGGGAAGTGACGACCCTCCAGGTATAAAGATACAGGAGGGCGGTCCTTCCTATATCAGCGGCAGTGATGCCAAACACGTGTAGACACTCTGCTTACTTGTGTAGGTCATAAAAGATTCGGGGCCTCGGTGGCCGGATGGTAAGACCATTCGCCTCTCGCCAAGTTGATCCGAGCTCGATTTTCGGCGCGGTGGGGTCGACCCCGGATTTTTGTAACTGGAAATCGTGCCGGACGATGACGTTGGTCGGCGGGTTTTCTCGGGGATCTCCCGTTTCCCCTACTCTTTCATTCCAGCGCTGCTCCATACTTGCCTCATGTCAACCCTTACCAGTGCTGAAGACCTCGGTGTTAAGCGCTGACCAAAATCTCTCACTCACTCATACTAGATACACTCTTGTCATTATTTGCAGGACTTTAAATACTGTGTGCAACTCTTAGGCAATTTTAATGGTGTTTTATGTATGCTAATTTTTTTTCAAAATGTTGTCTAAATTAAACATTTTAATTTAAAATCCGAATGTATGATCTAGATTTTTTTAGAAATTTTTGAATTAAAGTAAAATTATTTTTTATTTGAAATTTCTAATTTTTTAAATTATCTCTACAGTTATTATTTAAAGTAAGTTTCTGTATGTAGATATTTTATTTCTTATATGGTCTTTCTCTTACGTCATAATATTAAGATATGGTTTTTAAAGCGAATTGTAATATTTTTAATTTCATCATTTTTGTACACCCTTGTGCAATATTTTGGGTAGTTACGCTAGTGTAGAAGTTTTTATTCAAGCAAAAATTTGTTACATTCATGAACAGCCTTAATAAAATTTCTCCTTTCGCCATTATTTTAAAATATTGTATTTATCTCTTATCTACTGAAGGTAAAATTTCTTATTTACATGGATATTGCTGTATGCCAATCAATACTGTATACTTACCATGTTTATATAAACTCCAAAAATAACAAGTCCACAATGCTATCCAAAACTATGCTGTGCAATAAATCAAATCTTCTTTAGTGTTCTCATTAAGTAGCAAACATACGTCGGTTTAAAGTAGAAATATATAATCTTGTTATAATAGGCTAAATTCCAAATTGTTCCTCTACTTTAGTAATAACTTGATTTGTGTCCCGTTTGCATAATATGCATAACTGTGTCTAGCTAATTGGATACAAATCTAATAATCTAAATTCATTATCTGTTTTCTTTAGCTATTAACACCACTCACGCCTAATCCAATTCATTGAGATGTAAATATTTAACAAATCCAAACATACTGTTTAATAGTTAAATTTCTATCGACAAGGCCATTTAGTTCGTAGGAAAAAAATTCATAGTTAGAATATTATTTATTTTCTTTTATCTTCTAATTTTTTACCGTTACAACGTTATGCCCCAATGGACTCAAAATAGGTATGCATAATATTTTGACATTTCATATATATTTACACGAAAAGGAATTATTTCAACTTGTAGGCATGTTTGACTTCGCTTTCGTATGCTGAAGTGATTTTAACTTTGTGTGTACTGCTATAGCAGATAATTTTAAAGGTGCTAAAATAATATTATTTCATTTGGAATATGTTCCCTTAGCGAAATAGAGAGAAGATAAATGACGATATTTAGTTATGTATGGTGCAAGTGGCAAATTTCATCTTGAACTGATCCAAGCGACATCATACCTGTTGCCAGGTATAGAGTTTACATACAACTACAGAGAAAAAAATAATTAAGAACTAATAATGTGTATATTTTGATAAAATTTGACATATTTGCTCCACGTTCACCTCAGGTCACCCCTTACCAGAGTTAAATACATATATTTTAAGCGACAAACAAAGTGTCTTCACTTACTTATATTAATACAAAATCAAAAATATCGAACGTAGACATATGTTCGTTACGAATCGGATTTGACGTAGTACTTAGTATGACCTTGATGAAGCGATGTGGAAGTTACGTCATACATAAAATGATTAACTACATTGTAATTTTTTAAACGCAATGCGGATTCTAAAATATAAGTAGTTAGTGGTGTTAACGTAATTCTCGAATTTGTGTAAAACTCGTTAGTCTTGTTATAATAAAACATTGAATACTGAGTTTGTATCAATACTTGCTACAATACAATTTTAAACATACCCTTAAATCAACTAATATGTAGCCATGTACGAATTCGTTTCGTAAGTTCACAAACTTTAATGCATTAATCTTAAAAAAACCACAAATCTTGATTATAAAAATCTCATTCCTAGTAAATGCAATACGACTTTGTGCATAGGCTAATGTACCCTCTACAATTGGTTTTTTCTGACATTATGACTGAATTTCTATTGAAATATTGAATTGAATCTTTTTGCAGACTTTAAAAAAGATTTTTCATTCTTTTATGATCTCCTGATCAAAAAAAAAAAATAAATTAATTAAATCTTATGGTGGCTCACTATCGGATCAAAATACTTTCTATGGCATGTGAATATGCATATTTGTAGTACTAGATAAATCAGATTATGACAAAAAAATCACAGATCGTATTTCCACTGAACAATACACACACCTTGAAAAAGATCCCACTGCCAGCATAGCACGAAAAGTGTACCAAACTTTGAAAAAACATCAAAGTCACTTTCCGGACGAATTAAGATCAGTGCTGACGCCACACAGCAGTAGATCTCCCTACATGTATGGTCTTCCAAAAATCCATAAACTTGACATGCCTCTGCGCCCAATTATCAGCTGTTGCAATGCTCCATGCCAAAAACTATCAAAATATATCCTAAAAATTGTCGAACCCCTCATAGGCAGACGCCAACTTTTGTCAAAGACTTTAATCATTTTATTTCCATAGCCAAAACATTGAAAATAGAAAACACTAACACCCTAGTGAGTTTTGATGTCCAAAGTATTTTTACCAATGTACCTGTGGCTGAAACTCTCAACATTGTCAAGGCCAAGCTGGAAGCTGACCCATGGAAATGATTACCCTCTGTGTCACCACAACATATTTACAGTATAATGACAGTTTCTACAAACAAAGAGGTGGCATGGAATTGGGCTCTTCACTTCCACCATTCATGGCGAAATATTCATGGAGAACTTTGAGGAGGAAGCACTTAGCCAAAGCAATAGCCCTCCTAAAATCTGGCTTCGTTATGAAGACGACACTTTTACTATCTGGCAACACGGACCTGAAACCCTGGAGTAATTTGTGAACTTTCTAAACTAATTGAGGGCATCAATAAAGTTCACCTACGAGAAAGAAACCAATGGCAGCATTCCTTTTCTGGACGTACTAGTTAGCAGGGAAAACAGCAGTCTCGAAACCAAAGTATACAGGAAACCAACACATTCAGGCCAATACCTACATTTTGCCTCCAACCACCCTAAAAACACAAAAACTGGCATAATTTGCACACTAGCCAACCGAGCTGAGATTATTTGTTCCAACAAGAAATCCGTAGCTGAAGAACACAACCAAATAATAAAGGAACTCACAGCCAATGGTTACCCAACAAACACCATCAAACAGCACATGAAACCTAACAGAACACTTAAGCCCACAGAAACAGAAAAACCATCAGGAACCCTAGTTATTCCGTATGTTCGAGGCCTTTCTGAAAAAATATAACGTCTAGGAAACAAATACGGACTTCGCACAGCATTCCGATCTAAAGCAACCATTAAAATTATGGTTACCGGGGTGAAACCAGCCACAGAAAAACTACAAACACACAACTGTGTATATCAGATATCCTGCGAATGCGGCCATATAAACATTGGTGAAACTGGCAGAGCTGTATCAACCCGCATTAAAGAACATAAAAACAATTGCAATAAAGGCGAAACCCAAAAATCCAGACTGGCGAACATGCATGGGAAAATAGCTACAAAATCCTTTGGGAAGAATCTAAACCACTTACACAGAAAACGGACAAAATTAAAAGAAAAATAAAACAATCAGCCTTTATTATTGGCAATAGTAATATTTTTAGTCAACAGAGCATTGAATTAAAATATATGTGGATGCCATTGATTAAAAGAGAAACAGTTTTACAGCACAAAATAAATTTAAACACCCAACCCACCACAACCAATCAGAGACAATACATGCTGCATGACCAATCAGGAGACAGCTCGTCTCCCATTGGCTGAGCACGATAAGGGGCTTTATCCTATATAAACCCATGGTTTTTCCAGTCTCGTCATCAGTCGCACTCGTGTTCTTGAACCCTGTGTGTCTACCTAATGACGGGAACAGATTCCAGTTCCCGAAACGTCGTTAATATTGACTGTTTGGAAAACTACTGTATTTTATTTCGTCTCATAGTTTGTGTTGTTTGTTGTTTCTTCCGTTTCTGTCCGACATCTTTGTGTTTTGTTTAGTCTCATCATTGTGTCGTTTGCTGTATTTCTGTTTTTGTTTTTGTTTCGTCTCATCGTTGTGGCACATGTCAACATAGGTTTTTTATATATTTTTTTTTTTTTGTTCCTTGCTTTATCTGACCAGATTCCAGTTTTGGATTTTCATATTGTGTATGTATCCTGATGACTAAAGCATACTCTGCTTATTTATGTTTTCTTGTCTTATTTTTACTTTTAGTTTTCTTGTGACAGTCATTTATTTCGCAATGGAGTATGTCCAAACAAATAAATCCAGCCATGCACTCCCATTGCACAGTTCTTTCAAAGATCATATCAGGTTTTCCATGGATTTGGTGAATTTAATTTGCTTACGAGTGCAAAATTTTACAATTGGTGGCTAGGGGGAAATTTAAAGTTTGTTCAGGTAAATAATGTATACGACCTGTCGGATTGTATATATAACAGTTAAGTAAATTCTTCGTTACCTGATAGTTTCTATATTTGAAAATCTTAATTCAATGTGTATAGTATAATTAATTTTAGAACATTAAGTCTTTACCATGAACGAATACACTACTTTAACAGATTATAAATGTCAAATCAGAAACAAAATCCGATATTTTATAGATGTGAACCAACGTAATGTGTTGTATTCTCTTGCTTTCTAGAGATATGATTAAAGGTGAAAGGATGTTCTCATCATAGGAACTTTTGGAGAGCAAGCGTTACTACACAACATACCACAACATAGCTTACTAACAGAACTGTCAAGAAAAGTATATTCGTTCATTGAATTGACTATAATTCACCAAACATGTTACTAAATAACTAAACATACACAAAATATTGCAAGGTATATCTATGCCACAAAATAGGAAAACAAATATATGTCTTTCCATTATGCATAAGGAAAGTTGGAACTCACCTTTCATCAAGAATATACCAGTCCTGAACTTATTGCGTTGAAGAAACGTGGCGGACATTGCTATTAGCTGGTGTAACCAGATAATCTTGCCCTAATACCGGATGTATTTAACCTATAAGTACTACCTCCCGTAATTGTAGTGAAGGTGGCGATTACAGGAAAAAAAGAGCTGTGGTCTCCCCCACTGTGAAGTGATTACAAAGGGGCGTTGAATTCATAGGGCCCTGGCAAACTGAAGGTATAAAGTAGTTTGTCTAACATGTCTATAATGTTACATTCTGTGCTTCTGAGAGCCGGGTGGTTGGAAGCTGTGTCGAAACACCTTAGGGACTCGCACATGACTCACGAGCCCGGCTGCCACGACGATATATGTCATAGAGACCTTTTTGAACTGCTCCTTGGCCCTACCAGGCCGGCCTAAGAGGCTGAAATAAAAATTCGAAACATGATGTAATGTCTATCTTTAGACTACTGTAATGCAGAGAATACCCTACTATTTCGCAGAGTATAAAAGCACCGAATCGACACATTTGGAGAGAGTTCGCTATTGGTCGTGCTAGAGGAAGGTATTATGCCTGTGGAGAGAGACTGGTGAATACAACTTGGTGACGTCAGAGTCTACCGTGAGGCTACGGGCACATGCCTTCGGAGCAGTATTATGTGGAACAAGAGACCTGCTCCTGCTGGTCAACGGACAACAAGGAGGTGCGCGACGGTAGTCGAATCGAAGACACCAAGAGCGAAGACAGTGGTGTACTCGGAGTGCTGCGCAGCACATGGTGTGCCATCACCACTTCAGACTGTTAAGGTTGTACATTGTCACTATTTGAGAGACTCTTAGTTGGATACATAACTGAACTTTTATTGTGATTTTTAGTCTTTAATTAATGGTAAATATTGTTGTGCTTTAATTGTCAAAGATTATAAACGTTTCCGTGGCACAGTAGAATTTGTGTGCATAATTATGGGTATTGTAAAAGTTAGAGTTGATTGCTGTTTTATGCATTTTTGTAAGCTTTGTGAGCTAGTAAATCAATTACATAATTCAACTCTTTTATTTCTAATTATATGACCTCTATCTCAAAGAACTCAGAGAATTGCCCACACATAAAGTTTTTGGTAAACTTGTAACACTTGTGACAGAAGTGGGATAGAGGCATAAACTATATTGATAATTAGTTCTGTAAGTTAAACCAATGCACACAATTACTACTTAATTGTTGATCCACTTTATTAACTTTATGTTTAAATTTCAATTATAAAAAGTAGATGATTAGAAGAAGCATATCAGCAGAAATAGAACAACTAAAGGTCCTCATTGAGGGAATGAGTGGCCAATAAGTGGTCAAATGAATTCAGTCAAAGAAAGTGTAAATGAAAATGTAGAAAAGCAAATAGTCTGGATTTATTTGCTTGGACATACTTCACTGCGAAATAAATGACTGTAAAAAAAACTAAAAATAAGACAAGAGACATAACATAAATAAGCAGAGTAGGCTTTAGTAATCAGGATACATACACAACATGAAATTCCAAAACTGGAATCTGGTCAGATAAAACAAGGAACAAAAGAGAAAATAAAAGAAATGACAAAAATATAAAAAAGAAACCTAAGTTGACATGCGACACAAAGATGACACGAAACAAAAACACAAACAGAAACACAGCAAACGACACAACGATTAGACGAAACAAAACAAAAAAGATGTTGGACATAAACAGAAAAAAACAACAAACGACACAAACGATGAGACGAAACAAAACACAGTAGTTTACCAAAACAGTATTAGCGATGTTTCGGGAACGGGAATCTGTTCCCGTCATCAGGTAGACACACAGGGTTCAGGAACACGAGTGCGACTGATAAGGAGACTGGAAAAACAATGGGTTTATACAGGGTAAAGTCCCCTATCGTGCTCAGCAAATGGGAGACGAGCTCTCTCTTTATTGGTCGCGCAACATGTATTGAATCTGATTGGTTGTGATGGGTTAAGTGTTTGTTTTTATTTTGTGCTGTAAATTTGTTTCTCTTTTGATAAATGGAATCCAATAATTTTTTTTTAATTCAATACTCTGTTGACTGAAAATATTGCTATTGCTTATAATAAAGAAGTGGTTTAGAGTCTTCCCAAATGATTTTGTATCTATTTTCCTATGCATGTTCGGCAAGTCTGGATTTTTGGGTTTCGCCTTTGTTGCAATTGTTTTTATGTTCTTCGATATGGGTTGATAGAGCTCTGCCAGTTTCACCAATGTACATATGGCTGCATTCACAGGGTATCTGATATACACAGTTGTGTGTTTGTAGTCCTTCTGTGGCTGGTTTCACCCTGTTAACCATACTTTTAATGGTTGCTTTAGATCGGAAAGCTGTTCGAAGTCCGTATTTGTTTCCCAGACGTCTTTTTATTCAGAAAAGCCTCGAACACACGGAATAACTAGGGTTCCTGATGGTTTTTCTGTTTCTGTGGGCTTAAGTGTTCTGTTAGGTTTCATGTGCTGTTTGATGGTGTTTGTTGGGTAACCATTGGCTGTGAGTTCTTTACTTATTTGGTTGTGTTCTTCAGCTATGGATATCTTGTTGGAACGAATAATCTCAGCTCGGTTGGGTAGTGTGCGAATTATGCCAGTTTTTGTGCTTTTAGGGTGGTTGGATGCAAAATGTAAGTATTGGCCTATGTGTGTAGGTTTCCTGTATACTTTGGTTCCCAGACTACTGTTTTCCCTGCTAACTAGAACGTCCAGAAAAGGAATGCTGCCATTGATTTCTTTCTCACAGGTGAACTTTATTAATGGCGTCAATGAGATTTGAAAGTTCACAAATTCCTTCAGGGTGTCAGGTCCGTGTTGCCAGATAGTAAAAGTGTCGTCAACATAACGAAGCCAGACTTTAAGAGGGCTATTGCTTTGGCTAAGTGCTTCCTCCTAAAAGTTCTCCATGAATATTTTCGTCACGAATTGTGAAAGTGAAGAGCCCATTGCCATGCCGTCTGTTTATTGTAGAAACTGTCATTAAACTGGATATTTGTTATGGAGACAAGTACTTGCGACATGTCCACCATGTAAAACTAAGGAGTCGCACCCAGAGATCAGGGGAGGCACTACAAGAATTGTGGCAAGACATTGTGCGACACGCCCAATTGTCGCTCGAGGGATGTCCAGAACAGGCAAGAGATATCATAGCAGTCGGCTTCTTCGTCGATACCATCTCCAATGTGGAGGTGCACCAATCAGCGCGCCTGGCCGCTATAAGGACTATGCAGGTTGCCCTGGGCAGAGCACTCGAGGTCGAATATGAGAGGAGGCAATAAACTCGGCATGCTGTGCGGGCGGTCGCACTTTCGGGCGACGAGAAAGATGTAAAGCCTGGAGAACATCCTGAAGAGAATGGAAACCATGATACATAGAATCACATTGTTTACACCCCGCCCTCGACAGCAGGGGCGACCAAGCTATTGGAAATGTGGAGAAACCTGACTCATGAGCGCCTAGTGTCCATGATGGTTACAGAAAAACAGAAACCAAGAGCCGGATGAGGTTGCCCGATCTAGCCAGCCCTCGTGAAACATGTAAGCATCGGTCTTAAGGAGCGAAGGTCGGTGACTGTGGGAGATAAGGCCTAAGTATTTCATCAAGTATGCTAATTGAAACCAGATTTTGATGTAACCCTAGTGGAGGACAGTCTGGATAATGTTTCTTGCCACATTGTTGTAGACACTGGAGGAACCATTGCCGTTGTTAGACCGGACATCTTGGGGCCTTATCACCAGCAGTCAAAGGGCCATAGTTACAGGCAAATCTTTCTGACGGCAGTGACAGGCGAGACCAAACTAGCGATGGGGAAGAAAAAGGTAAAGTTGAAGTTGGGTTACCTCTGCATTGAGCCTGAAATGTACATAGCCGATATTGAAGATGAATGTTTATTTGGCCTGGATGTGTTGCGTAAGTTAGAGTACTGTATAGACACTCGGTTGGGAGTGCTAAGTGCTGGCAATCGAGAACTGGAATTATGCCACGAAGCGAACAATCCTCGCCAACCACCTGAATGTGGTCTGTTGCAAGATGACTGTTTTGCAAGCATCCAGTGAGATTGTCATCCCCGCACACTGTCAAGAAGGTTAGTGCAGCTTGTAGCTCTGGTCGAATGTATGAGAAGAGGAAGCAGCTTATCTGAAGATGTGGTTGCAGCAAGAGCATTGGTTTTGCTGGGTTCTGAATATCTACTTGTAAGAATAGTCAACTTGTTGAACAGGGTAATAAAGCTTGAGAAGTGGGCCACAATAGGTGTGTGCAAACAAGTCTCCCAAATAACTACAACAGACAATTAAGCCATCAAGTCAGGTGACCTTGATAGGACTATGCACGAACCACACAAGGAAATGCTAATTAGAACTGGTTAAAACCAGAACTCGAGGCAAGAAAATTCTGTGGCAGAACTTCTGAAGTAAAATAAGAAATCTTTCTCATGTGGGCCACTTGACCTCGGCAGAACATCTACTGCACAACACCACATTGATACTGGAGAAGCTAGGCCCTTCAAGCAACCTCCAAGACGACTGTATTTTGCTACACAAGAGACTGGGGATGGCATCTTGAAGGAAATAAAAGTCTTGGATGTGATCAAGCTGTCGAACAGCCCTTGATCATCATCTGTTGTGCTAGTTAAGAAGAAAGATGGGTTCACAAGATTTTGCATGGATTACCACCGGCTGAATGAGTTTGCCAAAAAAGACTTCTACCCCAACCTCAGATTGATAATACACTGTACAGCCTGTCAGGGTCACAATGGTTCTCTACACTTGACATGAAGAGTGGCTAATGGCAATGTGAGGTGGCGCAAGAGGACAGGGAGAAGACAGCCTGGAAAGACTGTGCAAGGAAAAGAAACTTGGCAGTCCAAAGTCATGCCATTTAGGTATGCAATGCCGCTGCTACCTTCGAACGACTAATGGAAAAGATCCTACCTCAAGATGTTTGCCAAGTTTACTTGGATGACATCGTGGTCACAGGTATAACATTGGAAGAACACCTTACTAGATTAGATTCCGTGTTCCAGAAAGTGGCTGCTGTACATCTGAAACTGGTTCCAAAGAAGTGCCACCTGTTCCAAAAGAATGTTAGTTTCCTAGGACATGTGGTATCAGCTGATGGAATCCAGACTGACCCAGAAAAAAATAGGGCAATAAAAGACTGGCCACAACCAACAGACAGGACACAGATGAAAAGCTGTCTTGGACTCTGTGCTTATTATCGGTGGTTTGTGCATGGATTTGCTACAATTGCGAAACAACTACATGAGCTTACTGAAACCAAAAGAAAATTTCTGTGGACCATTGAATGTGAAGCCTCTTTCAGAAAATTAAAATAAGTGTTAATGGACCCCCCCCCCCCCAGTTTCGGGCTTCATCGATAGTAAACGCGAGTTTATATTGGACACATATGAGAGTGATGTAGGCATCGATGCTGTGCTATCACAGGTTCAAGATGGAGTAGTGAAGCCTCCAGAATATTTCAGCAATGTTCTGCAGAAATCAGAGAGAAACTATTGTGTCAATCGCAGGGAGCTATTGGCAATGGTGAAGTCCATATCACATTTTCACCACTACTTATATGCAGGCTACTGAACTTTAAAATCCCGAAGGACAAATAGCTAGATGGATACAACACCTTCAAGAATACAACTTTGATATGCAACATCGTGCTGGTCGTTCCCATAATAATGCAGATGCATTATTCTGCAGGCCTTTTGACCAATAGTCGCCATTGTGAATGGCAAGGGGAGAAAAGTGGAGGAGTGCCCTATTTGAGAACAACAATGCATCAGGCATAAACGGCCGATGGGAAGTACTCCTGGACTGACGACAAGATAAGAGAAGAACAAAAATGACCCAGACTAGTGCCCAATACCGGATTGGAAAGAGCAGGACCAAGGTCTGAATGGCAGGAGCTATCTGAAGAGAGTGCTACAACTAAGGCATATAGGGCACAGTGTAATTCACTGGTTCTGAAGAATGGTGTCCGCTACCGAAACTGGGAGTGTGCAGACGGCAGGCATGGACACCTACAGTTGGTTTTCCCAGAGAACAAGATCCCAGAGGTACTAAAGGTGCTCCATAATTCAGTGTCAGGCGATCATTACCACATTAATAAGACACTCAACAAGGTTCGATAGAGGATTTACTGGCTGAATTTCCTTGAAGATGTCGACAGATGGTGCCGAATGTGTGACGACTGTACCAGCAAGAAAGGTCCGAGTGTCAGAGGCCGAGGTCGTCTCCAGAAGTACAATTTTGGTGCCCCAATCGAGAGAATGGTGGTCGACATCATGGGTCCCTTGTCAGTAACTACTATTACACATGCTAGGATTTCGGCAAGTCGTCCAAGATATTTTTTGTCTGCTATTCAGCTTGGTCTTTCAATGCACTTTCATTCAAAGTCACATAACGGAGAAGAGAGAAACTGTTACCACATCCGCAATGACCTCTACTGTCAGTGCACGAGACCACATTGCAATAATAATTACTCACACACTTTTCAATAGAATCGTATGTGTTGTCAAACAACCACGTCGGTTGAGACACTGATTTAAATATGAACTTACACTAAAGCATCCCGCATTGTTCGACATTGTGTCATTAAGGAAGGGTAATGAATCATCTTTGTGCACAGTCTTCATATTAGAAGAAACACAAAGAATCCCTGAGGACTTTATTTATGTTATAGATGGTGGTCACTTACTCCACTCTGTAGTTTGGCCCCGACTTGCGACCTATGGAACTGTACTTCACTGCTACACAACATTTACTGTTTCTCATTATAGAAACTGTGTTGTTTAATTTGATGGCTATCCAGTGGAACCAACAATTAAATGTTTGAGCGACATAGATGATCATCTAGAAGGACTTCGGCTTCTCCAAGAAAATACAGTGAATAAAATACCACAATCTGAATTCCTCGCCAATAGGAAAACACAAATGTCTGTTGTTGAAGATCTTCCAAGTCACTGCAGGAATTCAAACATTCAAGTTCTTGTAGTTTATTCGGATGCTGATGTTCTTATTGTCTCAGTGGCTCTACAAAGGCACGTACTGGATCCACAGTTGTTGACGGTCAAAACACTGATTTTCTTGTACTGCCAACTTCTCTTGCAGTACATACTGACCATGTCTGGTTCCTCCGCCCTGGTTGTAGAAGTAAGTAAACTTTATTCTGTGTTACAAAACAGCAAAAATTACTAAGTGAAGTATGCGATGTTTTATTGTTTGCACACGTGACACAAAATCTTCACTCTTAAAGAAAGGAATAGTATAAGCTCTGAAAATATTGCAGAAACATCACGAACATAGGACAATCATGAAAGTCTTCAATTACCCATCTTCAACTAAGAAAGAAGTTTCTTCGGCAAGGTAAAATGTTATTTTTCATTTGTTTGGTGCTCTTCAAATTCATTTATTAAATCAGTAGCGAAACTACATGTACAATAATCTAATTTCTATACAACCACAACATAAAATATTCGACCTTGACCTACTTCCTGAAACAATGGTGCAGCTGCACAGCATTCATACCATGTTTAACTACAAGTTCAACACTGGAAAGGAAATACATAATAACCTACTGACTGGGGATAGGCCAGACATAATGATGCCTTCCTGCCTGTTTACTCCATTAAAGATATAGCACCACAGTATTAACTGTGTATTATTTCCTGCGGAAATAGACCAATCTGATCAAGAAACTGTGAATGTGTTAAAGGCTGGGCTTAGATGCTCTGATATGTGCAAAGTCTGCCAATGCGTGTAGTACACGAAATGCATGGAACCAAGTAAATATTGTGATGGTGAGATTGGCGATATGGAGTAATTTAAGGTAATTAAAATTTTCATTACTATTCGTACATGAATTTTAGTCAGGTGGTAAAAAGTTACATGGAGGATGATACTAGCATCATTTTTACCAACATTTTGCCATGAGTGCCTAGACGTAGGAAACTGATCGTGAATAACAGAGTTCACAAAAATATTCTATTTAATAAAATTCTTTGAAATGGCTTTATTCCATCTAAAGATTACAACATGCTGCTAATGCATCAGTCCAATGTTGCTTTAATTTGAATGTAACTGAAACTCAGATTGATTATTGTTTATTTTTATGTCAGTAGCATGCATTTTTGATGTAAAAGGTAATAACTGTCTACACACATCAATCACAATATGGTGCTAAATAGACAGTTGTAGCAAAAATATTTAGGAATAGTTTTTTTTTTAATAACAGTTATGTAGAACATTTGTAGTAAATAAACTTTATTTATAATAACTACAATTTTCAAAGCAGACCAAACAAAACTACTTTTTCTTGGGATAATTGTCCCATATCTTGGTTTTAGCACAAATTTTATGTCCTGGGACTTTCAGTACAATATTTCACATGAACTTAACTAGGCATGTATCTATTCATAGGCTTGTGAAAATATTTGTTTTGGTTTAAATTAAAAAAAAACATTGTAACCATTTTAGGGAAATCCATTCAACATTCTTTCTAGCATTCTAAGGTTATATTACATTGATAATGGATTTAATAAGTGTGCTCCCTAACATTTAATGGTACGACATGTTACTGAGTACTTTTTTCGTATATCAGAGTACTCATTTAGGGCGTAGAATATTGGAAAAAATTGTCTACATTCAGTGCTTTGGGAAATTTTAAAAATTTTAATATCACTTTCGCGAAAAAATGGCTTGAGATAAAAAAAAATAAAACATTCGCAAACTTTTAAAAGGAAATTGTATGTTGAACATTTTTGTCAAACTATTTTTTTCAAAACTGAGTACGGTTTCTGAAATAAACATAAAAAAACCAAATTTTGTCAGTCATTTTCCAAGATGGCGGCCGTGTCACAAGGTTAATAGTTGGTAACATTCGGTATGTTGTTCAGGAAGTTTTCAATCACATGTGTACCAATTCCCTTGCTGGTAAAAATTTTTTTTTTTTTTCAAATATCCTGAAATGCCTGGACTAAATACAAATATGTAAAAATTTCATCTCAAATTTCTGTTCAACGAGAACTGAACTTTATATTTGACAGTGTATCAAAAAACTATGATTTTAGCAGAATACATAAAGTTGTTGGTCATACACTTTGAAAGTTACCACGACACGAGTATTATTGTATGTGTTATTTTGAGAACTCTCATATCAATTTTCACCACATTTAATACTTTTAGTATTAACAATAGAAGTGTTAACATCTGAAAGATTATTTTACATAGTATATCTGGCGTTTTCAAAAAGAGCACTGCAAGAGGGAATCGACATGTTAGGTCACATTTCCGGTTATGATGACTAGTTTAAACTAAATGTTATACGTTTGTTTGTGTTGGAAACAAAGAATATATTTTAGTGGTGTTGATTCATTTTGTTTAGAAATTTCTGTCATATGCCATTTCATATCAAACTATATGTTCAGTTAAAATATGTTAGATATAGCTATTTTTTGTTTTGACTAGCAGTTAATTGCATCTTTATAATATACTGGGTAAAGTTGCCCCGATACTGAGGAAGGTAGGCTCGTTATTTATGGTGATAATTTATTGTTTTAGTTTCGATGTCACAGGTAATTCATAGGAGAAATTATTTTGTATTTTTAATTCCGTTTTGAAAACCTACCATTCTTGAAATAACTGACATCATTTTCTCTTTTTTAGTCTTGTGTGAGTAAAACTTTGCTATAGAATATTTAAAAAATATATTGTATAGTAGTAAATATCAATAATTGTTATTAAATAATTATTTCGTTCGTAATATTTCCTTATTAAATTGTATTATTATGATTTTTTGACTGCACTTAAAGTTTGAGGTTTCTAATTCATTGAAAAGATGGTATAAAATAATTTACAAAATGTGCATAGAGCAGACAAACTTAGAAATTGCACTTTCGTACATTTATGAGATACATAAAATGTTTTAGTATTTAGTTCATTGTTACCGAACACACCAATGAACAAAGAAGAGCGCGAGTTAGTAAACACATATTAAGAAATGATTTTGGATGTGATATCGTCTATTTTATTTCACTTTTTATGTTTTGCTCATTTAAAGCAATAATCAAGGTTGCAGTGCTCGAGAACAAGTAAAATAAAAAATAAGCACGAAATATTATACTAATAATCATGCTATTGTTATTAATATTTACAGTAGTCGCTCAACCAAACATACTAACGTAAAATGTATGTCTGAGAAGTAATACAAGAGTAGTATGATTATGGGGTTTCTGGCACATGGAGCCGGAGTGAGGATTTCTGCCGAGTGAGGATTTCTGCCGAGTGAGGATTTGACCGCCATGTTGTGACGTCACGGCCCCGGCCGCCATGTTGGATGACCTTGACCATTAACCTTGATCTTTAACCTTGACCTTTAACCTTGACCTTGATGTTGAGTGTCAAATTACCACAATTTTCCAAAATTTCAATTATTTCAAAAAATTTTTTAAATTTCAAATAAATTTCAAAACTCCGAAAAAATTCTGAAAAATTCCGAAAAAAATATTACCACCATCTTGTTTCCGGCCGCCATCTTGGTGTTTCTTCCAAAAAATTTTTGATTTCGCATTCCATTATTACTCCGCACCTATTTAATAAATAAACTTTTGAATAAAATTATTTTTTATAAATTTTTTTTATAAAAAACTATTTAATAAAAACACTTTTTATATAAAAATTATTTAACTAATTAAATCAACTACCGACACATCATACCCGGACGAGCTCCATCGACACACTGACGCCCTGCACCACTTTTCACATGTATATATTAACTTATCCCCCCTCCCCTACCCATTCCTTTATTTTAATTGGCTGTTAGTCACGTGATGAATTTCCCCCCTCCTGCCCCTACTTTCCTCTCTCACTGACGTTCGTGTTATAACCGCTCAAACTACTACCTCCCCCTCCACCCCACCTCCACCCTTCCCTTTCCAAAAAAAATATTTTCCCCATTCTACTTTATGTACCATTTCCCCCACCAACATTTCCACTAGCCAATGGGAAGAAGTCCCTTTTTCACAGTTATTAACCAATGAATATCGAACTTCGTTATATGCAGGTTCGGTTACCAGGAAGGAACAAATATTATCAGTAGGTTTTCTCAGGATTCTCCAATTTATTCCACCTTATTTGAGAATGAAGTGCCCTCCATCTTATGGGCTTGGGACTATCAAAACCCTGTTTTCAAAAACGTTCGCAGAGCTCTGGTGGGGTTACACCGCATTCTCTAATTCACTTTCAGTTATTCATCGCGGTGTATGCGCTGTATGTCTCTTTAGTTGTAGCTCTTCTTCAAGGAAACTGGGTGTTAATGTCACTTGTACTTGGGATGAATATCATCAACACGATCACATTCTCTAGTGTGTAGGGGGAAAAACAACGCAGAAAAGTCTTGAGGAAATGCCGAAAGAAATAATTGTAAAACGACAGAAGTTTGGTGAAAGCATATAACACATTGCATAAAGAATACAGCACTACCTGGCAAGAAAACAATGCCTCTTGCACGATCTCCGGTGAGCTGCGAAGTAAAAACAGTGATAAATATAATCAACACACATATTCTCTAGTGTGTAGGAAGAAAAAACAACGCAGAAAAGTCTTGAGGAAACGCCGAAAGAAATAAGTGTAAAACGACAGAAGTTTGGTGAAAGCATATAGCTCATTGCATAAAGAATACAGCACTACCTGACAAGAAAACAATGCCATTTGCATGGTCTCCGGTGTGCTCTGAAAGAAAATCAGAGATGAATATCAATCAACACACACATATTCACTAGTGTGTAGGGGGAAAAAACAACGCAGAAAAGTCTTGAGGAAATTCCAAAAGAAATATTTGTAAAACGACAGAAGTTTGGTGAAAGCATATAACACATTGCATAAAGAATACAGCACTATCTGGCAAGAAAACAATGCCTCTTGCATGGTCTCCGGTGTGCTGCGAAGTAAAAACAGTGATAAATATCATCAACACACACATATTCTCTAGTGTGTAGGGGGAAAAAACAATGCAGAAAAGTCTTGAGGAAATGCCAAAAGAAATATTTGTAAAACGACAGAAGTTTGGTGAAAGCATATAACACATTGCATAAAGAATACAGCACTATCTGGCAAGAAAACAATGCCTCTTGCACGGTCTCCGGTGTGCTGCGAAGTAAAAGCAGTGATAAATATCATCAACACACACATATTCTCTAGTGTGTAGGGGGAAAAACAACGCAGAAAAGTCTTGAGTTGTGAAGTTAATCAGTATACATTTCAACAAGTTTCCGGAATGTAGGGCACTTAAACGTCTTATGTGCATCGATAATTTTAATGCTGCTCGAGCACACACTACGTAACACAAGATTCTGTCTGTTTCCGATGACAAACACTGGACAATCTTCATTTACGATGTAACCCAAGACATTGGGTATTTGGGTGTATGGAAGATTGCCAGAATCCCACTTGAGTCCATGTTTCTGGTATGTTTGCAGTCTGTACAATTATTGCGTGGTACGGCTCAGATGATCCCAGGGGCAAGGTGGTTCGATGGTGAAAACATTTGTCATCAGGTCATCGTCGCTGTCCGATATTGACACCTGCTTGATGATGAATGTGTCTTGCGAACGAAAGCCTTGGATGTTACATTACATGTTACTGCCAGCAGTTTTCTTGTGGAAAACGTCACTATTCAGTCTCGCAGGTAGGCGTCTTTGGAGTACTGCTGTCACTAGTCGTGTTGCGTACTGTAGTGGATGAAGTGCTGGTCGTTGACGAGCGTCGTAGCGCCTTGCACCAACTCCTGCGATGTGGCGTGTCTGGAAGCGAAGTATGGCCCCGGAAACACACCTTGCATGGAAAACAGTCGAGAATGTCCTCGTCTTCTTTTAGATGATCTGGCAGGAACTTGTACACTGATGGTTACTCGTGCGGTGCGTAGACGATAAGAAATTCTTTGGGCAAGTAAGGTAGCTCATTCTCTCTGTCTAGCAATGTTAAAGATTTATACCTGCCATATGCCACTATAGCAGATAATATTTTTTGTCCGGCTGAACAGCAAACATACAGTTCATCTGAAGAGATAAGTTGATACTGGAGAACAACACACTGAGTGCTCCGACGCATTACATAGCTTTTTATTAAACCATTGTGCAAGGAGGGGGGGAGACGTTCCTATTGGCTAGTGGAAATGTTGGTGGGGGAATGGTACATAAAGTAGAATGGGGAAAAATTTTTTTTTGGAAAGGGAAGGGTGGAGGTGGGGTGGAGGGGTGTGTAGTAGTTTGAGCGGGTTATAACACGAATGTCAGTGAGCGGGGAAAGTAGGGGCAGGAGGAGGGAATTTCATCACGTGACTAACAGCCAATTAAAATAAAGGAAGGGGTAGCGGTGGGGGGAGGGGGGATAAGTTAATATATACATGTAAAAAGTGGTGGGGGCGTCAGTGTGTCGATGGAGCTCGTCCGGGTAATACGTGTCGGAAGTTTATTTAATTAAATAATTTTTATGTAAAAAGTTTTTTATGTAATAGTTTTTTATAAAAAAATTTTTTATAAAATAATTTTATTAAAAAGTTTATTTATTAAATACGCGCGGGGTTATAATGGAATGCAAAATCGAAAATTGTTTGGAAGAAACACCAAGATGGTGGCTGGAAACAAGATTGTGTCCGGAAACAAGATGGAGGTAATATTTTTTTTTCGGAATTTTTTCGGAATTTTGAATTTTTTTTTAAATTTTAAAATTTTTTGAAAGTTTTAATTTTTTGGAAATTTTTGAAATTTTGAAAAATTTTGGTAATATGACACTCAAGGTCAAGGTCAAGGTCATCCAATATGGCGGCCGGGCCGTGACGTCAGAACATGGCGGTCAAATCCTCACTCGGCAGAAATCCTCACTCCGGCTCCATGTGCCAGAAACCTCATAATCATACTACTCATTATTTTACCAAAAGTGGAGGAGGAGGTTGGAATATTTTCCGAAACGTCGGGAAGAGAAATGGCAGTGACGCCGCTACAACCCAGAAACCAGTATTCTATAAACAATAGATGCGGAAACCAGAAATGATTATTAAAAAAACTCACAGTCATGCTGGAAACATATTTTTGTATTCTTAGTTGACGTACATAGTAGACAATTTTATTTTCCAATTTATATAGGGGCCTACTTGAAAACTGAGATCGTTTCAAATTATTATGAAAATTTAAAACATACCAATGTGTTCGTGTTTACACTTACACAATGCAGACATACTTCATCAACATTGCCACAGCTGTTTACATAAATTTATTTTATAACGTTTCATTATACTAACCAGATACTAAAACTACAACTGTGCTGCTACTGTTTCCGTATGTGATAAGCATACCTGCAGTTCGTAGGAAACAAGGGAAGAACGCCTAGAAGCCAAGTAGAATATTCGTGATGTTCATGTACCAACAGCAGCAGACGTGCATGTGGCCGTGGAAGTTATGAAATAGGAAAAAATTAATTTAAACTTTTATGATGACTAAGCTGACCCATCGTGGGTTTTTTTTCTCATAATTAACATTTTCGTAATGCACTGATACGGTTAATGTCAAATGATAATTACACTGCAATAGTCTAAATATTTTTACTGTCGATTATTTGCAGTAGATCATGTCTCGTAACCGACTTCCGTTGCGTAGTCGTTTATGCGCCTGTCTATGGTACGAAAATCTTGGGTTCTAAGCCTGGCTGCGGCGCGAATGTTGTATTGTCTTTTTACCTAACTTTATTGTCATCAGCTTTTAAGACCTCTTTGTTAAATGACAGTAAAACCACCTCATCGCAACTTGCTTGCGAAAATACACTTTTTAATTCACAACTTCTTTTTTAATTCGATAAAATGCAGTTCGTTTTTCGTGGTTTTTCGATAACGATAAAAATTCTACAGTTCACCGTTACTGATGACGTAGGTAGTTTTGGTATTAAATTTGTACATACTTAGTACATATTCGAAAAATTTTAATTAATTTAAGACTCTCGTTGCGCAACTCGATTGATGATACATGTGTGTGTGGGCTTGTGGCATATGTATAGCTCCGTTTAGTCGTACTCTCACTGACGTATCTTACTACGAGCTGGTATAAACAATCCACATCATTAAATCACAGTGTAATATATAACTTAAAGAACTTTTAATATTTTAGATTTGTCAGGTAATTTTTTTTCGAATACATTATAGGTGTCCCGTAACAATGCATCAGAAAACTTTTTTTATATATTTTTCACTGCGTAGTGAAAAATGAAATTCCACTAAGTTTTCCCGCCTTCGAGTAGTGTCACAGTGTGTAAGAGAGAAGGCCAGGGTGAAGGTAGGTCCAGCTGCTCGACTAGCGAGATATACCTGTCGCCCGTCTAACCCGAAAAATGGCGTAGGTGAGGTGAGATGAGTGTGGAGCAGTGACGGAATAAGAAAGGGAATTATCCGAGGAAACACGCCGGCTAACGGCAACGTCCACCACGTTTCCCACATGCGAAAAATCCGGGACCAAACCCGCCGGGGATCGAGCTGGGATCGCCTAGGTGGGACGCGAGAGGTCTGACCCTTCGACCACCACCACGACCCTTGCGCTGTATAATAACGTAGCTTATTTTTATTATCTCTTAGTGTGATAAAACGCCAATGTGAGTGCTGCTGAAAGTGTGGTATGCAGGGGCAAATAACATTCCGTATATTCCCTATACTAAATATATACTTCGATTCAAACAGAGACAAACTTGTGCTCAGTAACTTGCTGATTGTATATAAAAATGTTACATTCAAAGCTCACTCTTGCTTATTACATACGATAAATACATTACGTATTGCGATTTTTAATTAAAGTAGTAAGGACATATAATTTGTTTGGCAAGTCTCTAGCAAGATTATTACGCATAAAACGTATTGCTACATCAACTTCGTAAGATCTTTTTGTACAGTACAATCCGTGTAATATCCTAGTCCGTGTCTGAAGTTACAGATTGGAAGACGTATGATGCAACATGATTATAACCTATTTAGGCCGTAAGTTTGCAAAATTGCATGTGGGCAATTCTCTGAGCTCTTAAGAGGTCGTATAATTAGAAATTAAAAAAGTTTTATTGTGTTCTTGATTTACAAGCTCACTAAGCTTTCAAAATTCACAAAACAGCAATCAAATATGGCTTTCCCAGTACACATATTATGCACACAATTACTACTGTGCCACAGAAACGTTAATTAACATTGACATTTAAAAACAAAAATGTTTACCATTAATTAATTAAAGACTACGAATCACAATAAATGTTCAGTCATCTATCCAATTAACTGTATTTAAATAGTCACAATGTCCAACCTATAAAGTCTGAAGTTGTGATGGCTCACCATGTGCTGCGCAGCACCCCGAGTGCTCGGCTGTCTTCCCTCTTGAGGTCTTCGGTTCGACTACCGTCACGCACCTCCTATTTGTTCGTCGACCCGTAGCAGCAGTCGTCTTGTTTCGCCCAATACTGCTCAGAAGGTATGTGTCTGCAGACTCACAGTAGACTCGGACGTCACAAAGCCACCAGTCTACCTCCACAAGCTTAGCACGTTCTTCTAGATGGACCAACAGCGAAATCTCCCCTCTGCTGGTACCGAAGTACACCTTCTCTTGAACCACTAGGTAGACAGTCTCCTTAAGAGGCCAGTTACCGCTCTCCTTGATACAACGCCTCCAGTGTTGTTCTCCCCAGTTCACCGCTTCTCTGTAGCATGTTGACCCCGTCTTCACTGCTGCCCTAGATACAACACCCCATGTGTTGCTCTTCCCTTCCACAGCCCGTTGGTGTCACCCAGCCACGACGCCGCCTCCAAAGTAGCTCCTCGTCAACACACGCCACACTCGAGTCACGTTAAGACTTCCAGAGAACTCCATCATTTTGCAATTAGGAGGCTTTTATATGGCTCATTTAGTGATGTCAATCGGCGGCGCAACATGGGGACGAGAGGCCTAACATAGACATTACGTACCTCATTCTTATTTGCAGAGAGTTATGTAGGCAGAGGCTTCATCAGGGAATCTCAATGACGTCTCTCGGGCGTATTGCAGCACCCCTAGGAATACCCTAACATCACTGTGGTCGACTTATCGGACTGTCCACCTAGTATAATGCAACATGCCTCCAGCCACACAACACTGTTCCCCCTTAAGTACATATATGTGGACGAATTTAGATCCTCTATCCCGAGAGCCTTGACGAACAATCCGAAACAACACATTACCCATCTTCTTTAATATTTCATAATGGCCTTCCTAATTCTTTTGTAGCTTGGTGCAATACCCCTTCTATCTCTTAGGATTATACAACCACAACAATCGTCAGTCTTGGAATGTTTCATATGGTGAATTGCTATCGTGGCGAGTCTTCATCTTGTCAATGTTAATACTATGGTGTCGTCGGGCAAGGTTGTGAGTGTGAACCAATTTGTTACATAATTCTGTGGCATATACTGAGGACACAATCTGGTCTTCCTCTGCTGGTCATCCTAATATCATATTGCTCGGTAGACAGAGCTATATTCCAGCATCATTATTTCTTGTATCCTGTTCAGGTTTGCTCCAGTTCTAGTCTGTAGTTCCTTGCATGGTTCTGGCATAAGACCATCAAGGTCCTCTGACATCATGAATCCCTTGTCAGTTGTAGTTATTTGGGAGACTTGCTTGTACGTGCCTATGACGGCACACTTCTCAAGCCGGATTGTCCTGTCCGTCTAGTTGACTATTCGAAAATGTAGATTTCCAGAGTCCAGAGAAACCAATGTTATTGTTACCCCACCTCAAATGGTAAGCCACTTCCTCTTCCTAAATGTTTGACAAGAGCTACACGCCGCACAAAATTGCCTTGACAGTGTGCAGAGCTCACAATATCACTGGATGCCGGCAGCACAGTCGTCTCGCAACATACTAATCGGCAGCTGGCTGGCAAGGATATTTCGTTTAGTGGCACCATTACCAGTTCCCGTTTGCCGGTCTTTAGTACTCTCAACTGAATGTCTGTGCAGCACTCTGTGATTAACACATAAAGGTTCAGTAAGTATTCATCTTTAATTTCGGCTATATACACTTTGTAATAAGTGCAGAGGTCACCCTTGTACCTTCTTCCCTTTCACTGGTGTGGTCTCGCCTGTCACTGTCGTCAGAAAGCATCGTCAGAAATTATGGCCCTGTGACTGCTGACGAGAAGGCCTCAAGACGTCCGGTCAGACAGCAGTAATGGTTGCTCTGGTATCTACAACCATGTGGCATGAAACATTACCAAGTCTGCCCTCCACTAGGATTGCATCAAACTCTTGTTTCACTGAGCGTACTTAAAGAAATAATGGGGCCTTTTCCTCTACCTTCACCATTCTTCCTTCCATAAGATTTCGTTCTTACTCATTACTACAGTTATTAGGTTTGCAATCGTGGGCACTGGGATATCAGATATCCATGTCATCCTCACGTCCAATAATTCTGTCGCCCTTCTGGTCGAGAGCGAGGCACATCCGATGGCTGGGTGGATTGGGTAGTATCGTATTACTCTTGGTTAGTGTTATTTTGCTGCAGCTACGTGCACTGGGCTCTCAGGTGTCCATGTTACTCAAATTTCCAACACTTTGGTTGCCTCTGTAGTAGAGGGAGACATGAAATCGAAGAAATTAAATTTTTGATTACATTCATTGTGGTTTACATTATCTTCAGGATGTTCTCTAGGCGGTTAACTCTCTCGTCGCCCAACAGTGCAACCGCCTGCACGGCACGACGAGTTGATGGCTCTCTTGCAGATTAGACCTGCAGTGCTCTGGCGAGGGCATCATGCACAGTCCTTGGGGCAGCCAGGCGCAATGCATGTCACAACTCTACGTCGGTGATTGCATCGACGAAGAAGCCAACTACTATGATATCTCGTGCCTCTACTAGAAACTCCTCGAGAGCGAAAAATAGGCGAGTCGCACAATATCCTACCACAATTCTTGCTGTGGCTCCTCTGATCTCTGGGTGCGGTTTCTTAGTTGGGCATGGTGGGCATGTAGTAAATACTTGCCTCTGAAGCGCTGCTCCAAGTCAGTGAATACTGTCGAAAATTCTAGACGTTGTTGTTCACGGCAGCAAGACAGTAGGCGCATTGCTGGTCAGGCCAGTTATGTATGGTTGCACAACCTCGAACTAGTTTTTGTACTCTTGTCATGAAGTCTGGCAATCGTAAGGAACAGGCTTGGCAGAAATCCCCTTCCCAACATTCGATGCTGGCACACTAGACGCACAAAATTTGCTGCAGCCTATTTTCTGCCTAATTATAAGTCACACTAGAGCCTGTTTCTAACTTCGTGGTCTTCTCTTCGCTGCCTTCAGGTTTTGACTAAGCACTGAGTCTGTTTAAACCACCAGTAACAAGATGGCCACCTTCCTGACGATGACAATTTTCTTGCTACTCATTTCTCAGATCACTTATTTGCTGTTCTACCTTATCGTTATCCTGTTTACCTTTTTGTTTACATTGTCAATTTTCTGGTAGATAATCTCTTTCACATCGTCTATTTTTCTGTATACCATTTCGTTCACTTTGTGTACCTTTTCACTTACATAGTTTACACGATTACTAACATTCTCTACTTGCTTATTTGCATTATCAATTTGCTTATTTATATTTTCATTTACATTGTCTAATTTCTTGTCTTTGTTGGAATTTACATTTACAATTTGCTTATTTACATTATGCATTTTCTTATCTTCATTATCATTTACATTCTCAATTTTCTTTTTGCATTATTCATTTTCTTATCTACATTCTCAAGTACACAGTCTTTGACTGAATTCATTTGACCCCTTACTTGGCCACTCTTTCCATCAATGAGGGTCGTTAGTGCTTCAATTTCTGCTGACATGCTATTTGTTATCATGCACCTTTACAACTGAAATTAAAATATAAAATTTATAATGTACCTCAATTTGTTTAAATATCAACAGTATGCAGTGATTTAATACATATAATTAATTAGTACATTAATTTTTGCCTCTATGCCACTTCTGACACCAGTGTTACAAGATTACAAAATTACATGTGGGTCATTCTATGAGCTCTAAGCGACAGAGGTCTTATAATTGGAAATTTAAAGAATTTAATTAAGTCCTTGATACATAAGCTCACACAACACTTTCAAAAATACGCAAAACAGCAATCAACTACGGCTGTTACAGTACTTTTATTATGCATACAATTACTACTGCACAACAGAAACATTAATGAACTTTGACAACTTAGAATCAAAATGTTTACCATTAATTAAATACTACAAATCACAATAAAAGTTCAATCATCTATCCAATTAACAGTCTTTCAAATAGTCACAATGTCCAACCTTAACAGCCTGAAGCTGTGACGGCTCCATGTGCTGCACAGCACCCCGAGTGCACTACTGTCTTCACTCTCGAGGTCTTCGGCTTGACTCCTGTCGCACACCTCCTTTTTGTTTGTCGACCCATAACAGCAGTCCTCTGTAGCGTACCGACACCTTCTTCACTGCTGTTGTTAATACAACACCCCCAAGTGTTGCTCGTCCCTTACACAGCCCGTTGGTGTCACCCAGACTCGACGCCACCTCCAAAAGTGTTTCTCGTCGACGCACACTGCAATCGAGTCACGCTTTAGACTCCCAGAGGACTCCTTTATTTAGCAGTTCAGGTGCTTTTATATGGCCCATTTAGTGACGTTAACCGGCAGCACCACATTGTTACCAGAGGCCTAAAATTGACATTACCTCACTCTTCATTTGCCGAGAGTCATGTAGGCAACGGCGTCATCAGGGAATCCCGATGACGTCTCTAGTTCATGATGAACAAAACATACAATTACCACACTATAACTTTTACAAATTCAAACTCAATTACAAGTCCTCTACGCAAGCTCTATATCAATTAAATGTATCTTCAAACACTCACAATTGGTGGACACAATATCCTATCTCAGAGCATCACATTGGCTCTCTAGAAGTCGCAGAATGCCTTCATCGACACTATTACTTTAAAACCTTTCACAACCCATCGCTGTCACCACAGTTAACTCACTCGCGCACAAGATGCCTCTCAGGAAAAACTATTCCAGGCTGTTGCACAGATATCTTATATATGCTTCATCAAGAGTCCAGAAATCTCGTGGAGCATCTCTATCTCAGAGTTACGAGAAATATATCGCATCAGGGCTTAGTGAAAGTCTGAGACCCTAGAGTATGTAGAAGAATTCTATTGGCTGAGATGTCAACTGTTATCTGAGTGTTTACGAAAATAAAGATAGACTTGCAGATGGTCGCTGCGGCAAGATAAAAAGAGAAACGCTAGTCGCATAGAGCGTGATGCTGTCCTTTTAACCTGCAGCTGGCTACTCAACTTATGCTTCTCGCACGAGAGTCGCGGCTTGTAACGCTGTTCGTACCGAACAGACATAGTAGTCTCTTGTCCATCATATAGAGAGAATATGTCTGAATTGACTACCTAGGTTTTCCTTGCTTGAGAGACTCAACAAACAATCCAGAAAACCACATAGTTCATCATCTTTACTAGTAAAGACCTTCCCAGCATTTCTATGGTTTAGAACATTATCCTTTTCGTCGCTGTAGGTTGTACATCCACATCAGCTGCCCCTCTTGAAACGTATCTTTAAGTCCCTTCCACTCGTACCTCATTTTTTTCTAGTCACTCTTGACCCTTAAGTGTTCCTGAACGAAGTCACAGATGATGCCCAACCTGCGACACAGTTCACTGGCACTTTTGTTAATCACTCAAACACCATATCACCTGGGAGGCGAAGGTATTTCCCTATGAGTAACTTCCAAGATGTTATCTGTATTGATTCATGGACGGTATACCAATAATCGAGGTTAGATTAGGGGCACCTTGAAGTACCAATCCTTTTGATTATCTGGCACAAAAATTTACTGCAGTTGTTCGACCATCCAGTATGAAGATAAAAAGGTTTAATCAGTGTCTTCTTCATTTCTAGAAATTTTGTCACCACCTGAAACAGTGTGCCTTATAAGTTGCAGCTCTGGTCAGAGTTAAGTTCAAGTGGCATTCCAAACATTGAGAATACATGCTGACCTAATGTATCAGCCAAAATGCTAGCTTCTTGATCAGGTATCGACATGACTTTAGGGCACTTTGTGAAATAATCTTGCAATTTGAAAACTTTCAGAACTAAAGGAAAAAGAACATAACACACATCAAACATGACTATTGTTTACATACACAAATATGTGCGCGCTACACATACACATTTAAATTAACTAAATTAAATGCGCTGAGACGAAAACTCGCATATTTGAAAGAATTTTCCAATGTTTTCTAAATAACGTAGGTAATTTATTTCTTGATGCATCAGAAATGATTGTACGAATAGCCAAATCTTCTCTGATTGGCATGTTCCTTGGTACACAAGGGTCTATTATTTCTGGCAGAAGATATGTCATGTAAAATCGGTTCAGACGTTCTTCCACTTGATATTTCCAAAACTTGTTACTCCGCTCTATTTTTTGGATGAGCATTCCATGAGGTGCCCACAATACAAAAAAATACAATGGTTCCGCTTCGATATTCGCAACTGTCGCTGTACCTGGTACACAAAGTTAAGTTTTTCTTTCAGTTTCAAGTCACCATTTGAAATTGTGCAAAATTTAACTTCATTTTGTATCATTGCATCTCTAGGTGTCAGCTTCTGTGCAACTGCCGGACATTTCACTTCAATGACACCATCTTCATCAAGAAGTCTGTCTGGGGACGCACTCAGCTATGGGAATTCGTCGTACCAAATAACCCACATGGTATTTATTACCTTCTTCCCTAAACATTCCTCAACAGCTGCAATCGCAATTGGTTCTTTTCCAATTCCATACCTAGTTTAACTGGAGCCTTTGAAGGTATTGTACAGTAGGTTTGAAACTGTCAGTGCACAGGGTGTTGTTGCATAATTTCACGAAATAGGAAGCGGTTAACCGTTTTGACCTTTCATTGTACCAAACATGCAAGTTTCTATGTGATACTGTGTAATTCTGTAAACCATTTCTTTGGGTTTCATTCAATGTAAGGCTTTCTAGAAGTTGTGTTTTTTTATTTTTTTTCAAATATTTGTTCATTTATGTCTGGGACTTCTGTGGAAACATTCCTATAATTTTTATCTAGACCACTGAAAACTAATTTTCTGCGTTTCGTATGACGATGCTGACGTGATCTTCTTAAGCATGTTTCCTCAGCGGAAAGCTTTCTTCCCGTTTAATATCGTTTCGTGTGTAAACCACGGCTTTCTCCTGTTAATTGCTCAATTATGCTTGTCTGTGCATTTTCACCTGTGTTGTGTGATATGACAGTCAATTCACTCCTTGTCTGGTATCCACCACGAAGAGCAAAATTGACTCTTCCCGGGCAAGAAATCTGCATAACTGACTGTTGTATCTTTCGACCATATTTGCGGTTACGTTACGCAGAAGGCTTGTTGTATGATGAGCAACGTGGTTTCTGGCGGCTTGTATTTCCTTCCGTAAACCAAAACCTTTCAATGGAGGAAAAAGTTTTCATATTATTCGATACCTTGCAAAATAACCTCTCACTGAGAACTTGGAGTGAGAACCGAAAACGTGGTGAGCCATTGTTGATATTTTTTTCAGTTCTTCAACACGTTGATAATACTGCAGTTACGTCCGAGAGCTCCTGTGTTTGATAGCGCTAGTTACCGCTGCTCGTAGTCACAAAATTCTGTCCGAAACAATTTTTCGAATTCCTAATGACACACAGGACCAACCTCATTTTTGTAGCTTTAGAAGCTATCTCTTGCAGTCGGCATAGGTAGTTTCTTAGGATAAGGTTTGTACACTCTATTTTTTGGATGTGATAGTTTGGGTCATATGGTTTACATTTCATTAACTGTTGCATGGTGCTGTTGTCTCAATCGTCTACAAATAACCAGTGCATCATAGAACGGGCAGTGATTTAAAAAATTAGCATATTTTATCAAGCATGTGATTTAATTAGACACACCTCGATACATACAAAGACACGTCTGTTACTGGTTTATATAAAACGAATAATTTCGATAAAAAGTGAATTTTAATGGCTTAGACATATTAATGGATGTAGTTTGTGGCCTGGAGCAGGAATCGTGATGCGAAATGTACAGATACTATTAATTATGCATTCCTGAAACTATATCACTGGATTAGAAGTCAGTCATTTTATGATAGACTTGCATTAGGATGATCTTGATGGTGACCCTAACTTTGAAATCTGATTTGTAGTGTAAGAGCATTTTAGTTGTTTTCCAAGCGCTGCTTTTGCAGGCGGCCACCTCAACGTATATCGGCAGTGAAATATAGGCTAAATATACTCAAAATAAACAGCACACGTCGAATCCACAATAATTCTGAAACCTTAAACACTTTCGCTCGCTTTATATTGATAAGCCAACTTACATGCATTACCTTTGGGCTATCTCAATTTGACTTTAAGAAAGTATATTGTTAATGAAAGCTTAGTTATTTCATTAAAATATCATAATACTATTTCTTTATAGCAACAACTTCAGTATGAAGAAAAACAACGGCTGACAAAACCTGAAACAGGAATTCTCAATCGAAGCAATTAAAATTAAACAAAAATGTATGTTTTATAAAACTATATGTTATTTTTGGGTGCAAACGAACTACTGCATTCTGAGTAGCAACTATGCGCTAGTAAACAATATGTTTAACATATATTAGGCCTTCCATGGTGAAATAACTACCTAGTCACATGTATAATTTGAAGGCCGTGTCGAAAATTGGTATTACGTTCGGTATAATCTCAAACTGTTCTTACACACCAAACGACAGTTGTATCTCAGACCATGCACAGAAATATTGTTATTTAAACATTAGTTCTAAAATAATATCTGCTTCCATAGCTGATAACGCTTTGTCTCAGTTGCGAAATCATACAGGTTTGAGAGCGGGTTCTTCTTAATTTTTTTTACAAATGCAACAGTACTTGTGTCTGACACTGAAATTACGACCTTCTCGGTGCGTATACCGACAATACATGTCTAGGAAGAAATTACACAAGTACTAACATTGTTACTTTTGTTACTAAACATATAGGCTTACACACTAAGGTATATTTTACACAGTACAACACTATAGGAAGATATACCAAAAAAAGGCCAGTAATTTATTCGCAATTGAAGTGTTATTCTGGCATTACAGGTAAAATATTGACGATTTACTCAACATTTCAAGCAAATTACAGTGTAACTGTGCAAACAGAACGTTTCTTGAATACGTGGACATTCTTTGCAGGCGTGTTCCTCACAAAAATGTGTAGGTACGTATTTATTTAATTGCATATATTTATACAACTTATCCACTTAAAGTTCATCCCGATGTCACTACGTCCCTTTGATGTGTAGCCCTCGGTTAGTTGCACGTTTTGATAAATGTATGAACGAAGTAACTGCAGACTCTGGTAAACGATTAAATGGACATAGATCGGGTTGTGTGATGATTATAATATTTTTTTTTTTTTGCGGACAAATACAGGTTGCAACCTTTACGATATGAAGAAATATTCGGCAATGATTGTGGTTAGGGAAAGGATAGTACAGACATTTCAATCTTATTTTATGAGATTCTTAAATAAAATGCCACGTAAATGCCGATTAACTATTGGCCCAAACCCTTTTCATTCCTCCCAAAATAAGGGCTGCATCCCCGATCTGCTTACAAATAATTACGTTGTTAGTGTTTATATTTACGTAGCATATAGAATCACGTCAATTTAATTGTTTCCCTGATTCCCGTGGTTGATTTTGCACATACGTTTTACAAAACATGTGCAATTAACTTTCAATATCTGAAAGGGGCGAAATTACCTTCGGATGTATTTTAGGTGTAAGTCATGTTTACCCTAAATATTTTCGTGAGATATACGCCTGCGAAGTAGGGCCTACGTCCATGCGTTCCAGAAACATTCTGTGAAAATATGTATGTGTTCTTAATGAAGGTTTATGCTCCATATTTTGCTATAAAATTATATTGGCAGCTGGTAGCGAAAAAAAAAATTACTTACCACACCAGACAGAGCATCGTAGTTCGTTTTGTATGATCTCTTACTCCAGGCAAAATGTGTTGCAACTGTTATAAAATAATTCCATCAGCGTCGACATCACCAGCTGGTAAATGCATGTTCGGCTTCTTGTTTCGCAGCTTCTTTCATTTTCGACCAAGCAATGTCATGTATTACTGAAGCCAGTTTTGTTGAATATCTGTTGAAGGTGTCTTTGGACATGCAAGGTATATGCAAGGAGGCAGAAATATCTCTCTGTGCAGGAAAACTTTGACCAGTCATCATCATGCTGCTCACACATGCTGTATTGATAATCGTGAAATTCATCTTCTGATTCGGGTTAATGGACGTAATGTATCTTTAAATCAGCACATATTACACTGGAAATGGTAAACACAATAAAACCTTTGCTTTCTTCTTTAATAAGTTTCATATTTGCAAACGAACATTCTAACATACCAACATTTTGACTCATGCGTTTAATTTCACTGAACAAACGGACTACATCAAAAATTCTTCTTCCAGAAACTGTACATTTATTGGACAGAGAAATAATTCTGGTCATTTTGTGGCAGTGGAGAATTATTGCGACAGTCTGATGACGCGGTTGATGGTTTACATTCACTGGTTTAAAAAATACAATCGAATGTATTTAGAAAATAATGCGCGGGGTGTGAATGAGGCACGCGTCAAAATGTTTCCCCACCACTCGACTATGCAGGTCAAGCAGGGTTGAGGAAGAAAAGACACTTTTTTCTCTCTTTCTTACTGGCTCTTACTCCTCCTCTTCCCGCTTGCCGCGCATCAACCCGAGCCTTTGCGTCCTCTTCTCTTCCGTCTTTCCTTCATCTCAGCCGCGCCTAAGCGACAAAAGGGCGGCACCTTACGGCAACAGCACAGCGCCGTGCAGACGTGCGGGAGAAAGCTTGCATAAAAAATATTAAAGCGATGACCCTATTATTTTATAGTTTAATTTTACAGACCAAAGTTCCAGCCACCCGCCTATACCCGTCAGAACCCCACGCAAGTGTTTCAACTATGTTAAAATCATGTGCCACAGTGGCCATTTTGGCACTTTTCATCGGTCGAAATCATGTATTCATAACCTCATTAAGGGCTTAATATTGGTATACACGGCTAAAACGATGCTTCTTTTCTGTTCGTACGAAGAGAAATCTACGATTTCATTAATATTTTTTGTATAAAGCGGTAAGAGCCGGACGACTGTATCACATTTAGTCGCGGACTCAGCCAGTCACCTTAACTCATGTCGAATCTAGTGTTTGAATACCTCTATGGTGTTGACTAAATGTAAGCGTCCCTCAAGACTAAATTTTTTAATCGCGTTTATACTTCAGCGAAATAAACATATACATAGTTTGAATTTGTATACTAACTATTTAATCTCTAGCCCCCCCCCCACCAACACTTTTACAGTTTTCTCCTCCATTTTTTTTGCCATGATATTTTAATGCTACTATATGTGATGAGCATTTTGATATGGTATTAATAACATTTTATACCTAGAAAAAATATAAGTTCTATTTGTTCACTTGCTCATCGCATCTTTGAGACAATGATGCTGACTTGAAGCGGTGTACTGTGTAGAAATACATTATTTGTTCAGATTGCAATTTCTACAAATGAAAATAGTAGCGACGGATTTTTACATTTGGTGCAACTAGTATCGTTTTTAGAAGGCTATGATTGACTGTTTGTTCTAATACCATAATTGTACTTATTTATTCAAATATGAGTACGAAAAGATTGATGCATTGTGTCAGGGGGGGGGACGTACAGTTTAATACCGTCACCTCGGCGAGACACTATCTCCGCGATTATGTTACGGGTGAAGAAGACGACCCTCTAACAAATTCAAATTAGCGCTGTAACGAAATAAAATATTGTGGGGAGATATATTCTATTTAATTCACCGTATGAATGATAGTATAAAATTTACCCGCGAACATTTCTCTTAAAGGCTTATTCTAGTCAATTTAAACCTTTCAAGAATTACAGAATAATGTCAATCTAGACAAAAGTAATCTTCTCCCTGCACGAATGTCATAGAGCAAGAGAAACATGCATAACCTGAACAATTTAATATCCAAAGAAATGATAGAACATGATATTTTAGAATGCGAAAATGATAACAATGTTAAAAACTGATAAAGAATGAAATAATTATTCTAGTCAGTTAAAATCACTGAAGGAACAAGACAGCCTTACCTCCAAGTAGGAATGATGGTGACTATCATTAGTATGCGCATAATATACGTAAGGAATTTTCTAGTCAAGGAATGAAACAGCTTGGTCTTTAAGAAGGTAAGATGGCGACTGTTCCGGAATGATAGAGCATGAGAAATTGATACGAATGTTCTTGTCAATGAACGAGAGAGCATGACATTCTAGAAGACAAGATGGTGACTGTCATGTCCTAACGAATATTCTAGGCCAATTCCAAGAAAAAATAATAGAGCATGACCTTCCAGAAAACAAGTCGGCAACTGTCATGTCCTAAAGAAATTTCTAGGCCAATTACCAGAAGAAATGATAAAGCATGACCTTCCAAAATACAAGATGGCCGCGCCAACAAAATGGCGGCTCCCTGTGACAGCCTCGAGCTTACTCGCGAAATTGAGTCAATTTGCCGCTTTAAGCAGCCGGAGGGTCATTGTCGATTTTGGGTCAATGACCCGGTGGTTAGAGGGAAATTTGAGAAATTTTGAGGGAAAAAGGGACATTTTTAGTCAAAATTCGCAGATTATGAGGTAAAAAGGAAAATTTTGAGGGAAATTGGGAAATTTTGAGGTAAATCCAAGATGGCGGCCAAGACACCGAGCACCGACACCCTTCCCCCCAAAACAAACCCCCCATTCCCTACTACTGATGTGTCCACTCACTACTTCTCCCAGGAAAATTATTGTAGCCTTTAAGTTGTACATGATAAAAGTAAAATTTTAAGATTTTAACTATTTTACGAAATTATAGGTCATTACTGCATACAGTTCAACATTGACAATGGTAATCTTATTGTTAGAGACATACAGGATGGACCAGAATTCATGTGCCAAAGTCCGGGAGGGGATTCGTTATGGAAAATAAGGTGGGGTATATAAACCAACACTATTCTGTGGTAAATATTAAGGGAGCTACGCCACGTTGAAAAAAATAATTTTTTAAACATTTTTCGAAAAATACTAGAAAATATAAGAGATAGAGCCACCAAAATTGGCATAGA
>PNEQ01070222.1:6978-65796 GCA_003012365.1 Medauroidea extradentata
AATATATATATATATATATATATATATATATATATATATATATATATATATATATATATATATATATTTATTTATTTATATATAAACATAAACGTCATACAAATTCCATGGTATAAGGAAGTATAACAACTACAAAGTTAATATAACATGGAGTAAACCAATTTGCTGGATTTAGTCAATTTATAGTTAAAGACGAGAGCGTAATTTAGCTTATGTTTACTGGTGTGCAATAGAATGAAGGGAAAATTTATAATATGAAAGTGAGAAAGAAGAGCGCTGTAATTAAATGAACATTATCAAATAATCTGTTTTGTACAGGAACCACCAGAATCAGTGAAGTATTGCTAATTAAAATGTTGCAATTTTCACTAATGGGGTATTGGAGTTGAGCGCTTCAATCGAAACGAACTTCGGTGGCTACATTTTTGGCCGGTGAAGCGGAAATATGTGAAATCGCTGGCAATTCTCCCAGCTTACAGTCCTAAAAAAGAGACAAAAATAAACTCCTAATGGGAATACCCACACTACCATAGGAGAGTTCACTTTCCTGGTGCCATTAACGTAAAAAAAAAAAATAAATAAAGAAAAACAGAGAAAAAACACTGGGAGCGTTATTATCATTCTCGTTTTAATGACATTGTCGTAGGTTCCGAAAGTTAAATTAATTTTAATGGTACTCTTATTATCCGATTTATATTTATATTTTATCAATTTTATAATTACTTTGTAATATTGCCGATAGTAGTTGTAATTTTAAAACACAAATACACTTCTAAGTCGTTAATTACTAGTCTTGCATGCCCCTTAGGTGTACATATATGCAATTGGACGTCTTTCTCACAGTTACTATAAAAATGCGTTTGGTTATAAACCTTTGCCACCATACGTAAACGTTTTAATCCTTGTTGAGTCTAAAAAGAGTCTACATTTTCCATTTGAATTTTCTGCCAAAATAAGTTATGGGTAGTATAATTTTCTACAGGGTAAACACACATTGTACTATTGAAACCACATAATTCAGTCGTTACTTGCGTGTACAGCATGGCGCAGAACTGTGAGTTCATTTGAGAAACACCATAAGTCACTGACTTATGTTCTTTCGCTAGTATACTCATATCATTGACTGGTGTTGTGTGACCTACACAAATTTCAACCATTTTTACCAGACGCATATGATATTCAGGTATTTTACAATGAGGTGTTGGCATGGCCAACTTTTCGTACAAACTCATGTATAGAGTACGAGATGTTGCATTGAAAAACCAGAAATTATTATAAGACCAGAAGAACATTACATCCAAGTCTTACAGCAGTTTTTTAAGTGTGTTGTGGAACATGATGTATTAGATTATCGAATGAATAGTTTATTTTCACATTTTGTAGCAATTTACATTTTGCAAATTGTTTCTTGTGGGACATAAACTGTTAACATAGAGATAAAGATATTATCAACATATATTTTAGGAAAATAAATGATTAAATACTGTATCTTACTATCATTTTATAATGCTATCGCCCATTAACTTGCGAAACAATATATGTCAACATTTTAAAATTGCTGCCGTTCGTACATTTAAACACATATAAATAACGATAAAGGATTTGTGTAGTAATGCTTGCAACGATTTATATGTCAATCTCTATTAATTAAAAGTTTCAAATGCAGCTGTTTACTAGCGAAGCAACGTAAGTCAAATATTTGAAATGAGCATTTTTGTTATATAAGAACACAGAAACAATTTTCATTGCAACCATCATAAAAGTAATGTTATGAAGTATTTTCATTAATTTTTTGCAAACTTTCGTAAGTAATGTTTAGAATAACAGTGCTTTATTCACTTCCTGAAAAGTGGAAATTTTTTACTTATGTTGTTTCTCAAATGACCCATTAACTTGTTAACAACTAACCAAATACTGCTCAAGGGCGCGTTCTACATCAGTTTTAAAGGTAATTTTTTTTTTTAATTATTTGACCAGATATAGTCTTTATCTTATTTTACATATATATTGTGACTAAATTTTTCTCTAATTAATTTCTTTTAATCTGTCATAGTTTTTGTGTAGTGACTCGCAAACTTCAAAATTTGCATCTTACGGTTTGGTGACCGCCAATAAACCAACTGACATACCAATCTGAAAAAAAAAAATATGGAGAGTAGGCCTAATCATGTTGTA
The DNA here is from genome assembly GCA_003012365.1 of Medauroidea extradentata. Taxonomy (NCBI): domain Eukaryota; kingdom Metazoa; phylum Arthropoda; class Insecta; order Phasmatodea; family Phasmatidae; genus Medauroidea; species Medauroidea extradentata. The sequence continues at coordinate 9,154 of PNEQ01070222.1, forward strand.
GGCTACAACGTCTCCTACGTGAAAACAAATAATAATACTTTTTCGTATTTAAAATAATTACTACAATTTTTAATTAAAATGTAAAAAATATCAATAATAAAAAAAAAATTTTATATTTGATTTTTACAAAGGAGATGTCGTTGCCTGTAACATGCTACAACATGGCTATTCTCTATTATTTTTTTCAGTTTGGTATGTCAGTTGATTTAAGTGGCTGTCAACTAACTGTAAAATGCAAATTTTGATGTTTGCGAGTCATTACGTAAAAACTATGAGCGATAAATATTTCACAAGAGTACAATTTAGTCATAATTTATATCTAAAATAACACAAAAATATCTGATAAAAATAAAAATATATAAAAATTACTTTGAAAACTGTTGTAGACGCACCCTTAGGCACTATGAAACTACGAATAAATTACTTATTTATTGTAGGCGTGTCAAAAGTTACATTTTAATATTTGAGTTTGAAGGCAGCCGCCTACCACGCGCTTAAAATTTGCTGTAGTGTGTTGGTTAACCGTTTTTTAAGGGCTTGTTCCCGAGTTTTTTCAGACTGGTGCCAATGATTCAAATATTTTTTAACCAAAAGTTTTGAAAAAATTTGAGTCAATGTACAATCACATGATGCACAATACTGTCGACGCGTTTTTTTTAAAATAATGTACCATTCGCCAGCAAAAAAAAATAATTTCCTTAATTTTTGCTTATTTTCACGACGAAAAACGTGGTAATTTGGGTAATGAAATTTAAAAATCCGTTCAGTATAATTCTACAAAAAAATTCAGCTACAAATTTAAACATATAAGTTTCAAAACTGTGCAGCTAAATTTTGATATGAGTAATAGGTAGCAATAAAAAAATATTTTCGAAATCACTGCAAAACTCCGTAACAAGGCCTTAACGAAAATAATTCAGATGTACCCTTCGTACCAACTTCTGAAGGAAAATATACTTCGGACAAGGTTGGACTGTCATTGTTAAAGACACCATGTCCATTAAAACACTATTACTAATCCTCCAACATAGCTATAAACGGCCCTTTCACACTGCCGTACTTCAAAATGTAGTAATTAGATGTCTGTGAAACTCAGTTTGACACGTGCACTGAAATTTGGCACAGACTTTCCACCAATAAATTTGTATGGTCACCGCTTAAAGCCCCATAGTAAAAATGGTCTTAGAATTACAGGTCTGGACACTAGCATATCTACCAACGCTATTGAGTTGACCCCTTTATGACTGATACCGTCACAAAAATGAAGTGTTTGTCTTTACAATGCAATATGTCGTCGTACTAGCAGTGCTCCTAGCTGCTCCGATACGAACTTGCTACTCGTAGATCCATTTACGAAATGTTAAAACAACACCGGAGTGCCAGTGGCGCCAGTCTGTCATACGAGGGTCAATTTTCAACTCCAAGTGTCCAGACCTGTTACTCTATGGCCGTGATCTTGCACGATATCTCAGAGCTTGTCTCGTTGTGGAGGTGCGGCATTTGATGCTCGTTTCAAGGTTACCCTCAGAGCTCCGTCACTTTTAAGCCTTTAAGGCCAATGAGTCGACGCCTGGGCATAACAGGTTAATTATCAACTTTATCTTTATGGTATAGTTCCTGTCATATATTTATTGATTTATATCCACTTTCAGTTAGTGTGAACTTTAAATTAAATTGAGGTACCTATTTGTTACTAAGCTTACATTGGCTTTCCATTAAGGGTGCATACTTACCCAACTTAATTACCTATGGAGAAGGTTAAATTCACCGGAAATAGCTTGTAATACCACAGAATACTTTAAGGCTGCCGCTTATGAAAATAGCTACCCAGATTTTACCTAATATAAATATACAATACGAAAACTATTAAAAATTTAACTATCGCATTTTCTCTAGTATCTCTCCCTACATTTAGTTTAAAAATTATGCATAGCCTTTCTCAGCCGGTAGCTTATGTTCCTTGTAAAGTATCACGCCCTTTGACATCAAAGCCAGTTTTGGGAAACGATAATGTTGCCATAATTGATCTGTCTAGTTGTATTGAACATTTTTGCCAACTAATTATTTCGGAGTAAATTAAAACGGCATAGCTGTATGACATTTATTGTAATATGACAATTAGAAATTTTCCGTAGAAAAGTGAGCAACATTATTCTCTTTGCATTTTAATGACGACATGATGACAGATAGTATTACAGGTGTAATTTTACGATAGCCTCCGTGACCGCGGAAGTTAAAATGAAATAATAATTTATCAATCGAGCATTTTTTAAAAACAGTATTAGTACGAAAATGTTGTAAATGAGGGTACAAGTTATTCATGACCATATTCTTGTTTAGGTATATTATTAAAAGCTCCAGCTTTAATGGAAATACAATCGAAGCGGCATTCCTTTGCAGACCAATATTCGAACTTGCAAATAATGTTTGCTAGTCTGCGAGTTTCTGTGTTTTAAATTCTGTGAAGCGGTAAGTAACATTTCGCTCCCCCTATCTGCTCGGTTGTAGAAGAAGACACTTTAAAATTAAAATGAGAATGTATTGTCGTGGACACAAAAAGTGGGCCACTTAAAAACTCAAAGTCTACATCGGCAATCATCGGCTGTGTGCAAGCGGGAGCCTGGCGTTTAGGCAACCTGCATAACAACGAATAGCGGTGCGCTGGAACTGCACTGGGCACAGATTGTGTTGTAGGATTGGAGCATCGCCCGTTCACACCTTCCTCAAGTGACCAGGCACTGTACATTGGCGGAACCAGTGCGTCGCACAAACCATTTAATAAATGCGAAAGTGACACATGTCCATTTATATTCTTCAAACATGAATATAGAAAACGTAGGCTAATTGTAAAGCATGGTAGTGATGTTATGAAAGTGCACAAATTTTCCAATAACCAGATAGTAAGAGTCACCTATATTGTATCAAAATGTCAATATTCTATGCACGCGTATTCTCATTCTCATACTGTGAGCTGAAACTAATGCATATTTTAACAGTATGGTAATAATTAATTGGCATTCGCGGTGACGTTATGGTCTGACTACTTGATTACGTATTTACATATAGAACACTCGCCAAACATTATAATGACGCAGTGGATTTTATCGGGATACTTCTATCCCTCTTTGACTGTCCACTGCTGATCCATTGTGTCCTAAGTTCACATCTGTTAGGCACGAACAAACTGTGTAACACCATCACTGTAGCGATTCTTTACAATAATACTCTTCAGAAACAACCATAGAACAAAGTATTTCAGACAGCAAATATCTCACATCAAGCAATAAACTTGATCCTGATTACAGAATAAGGTTGTGAGTTGTTGGTCCAAATAGTCGCAAACAGTCGATTTTGCCCCTTTTGACAGAAACAGTTTTCGCTCTCCCGTACAAAACGACTGCACACGTGGTTCCGTCCATGGGTCCTAGCATAGATTTTTATGATCTAAGCTCGCTAAAACAACCTCGTATCACGGAAGAATAAATGTTGTCGCAGCAAAGTTGTCAGAAGAACTTGATGCAAGGATCAGATTTCCTCATTTTTTCTTGTTCTGTATGTAATACCCTACTAGACAGTTCTGACTGACAAATGATTTTAAAGTATTAATTATTTACACATGTTACGTAGTGCAAGCATATATGAAGTGTAATTACATTATAACGTATTATCTTGCTGTTCAGTGGCGGATTTAGAGGCCTTCCCCTTTATAAGGAAATATTTATTTATTTTTTTATAATTTAATTTTTTTATTGGCAGTATTCAATTTTTTAAACATAATATATTTTAAAATTTTGTTTACATATATAATTACATTTTTCGTGTGTAAACGTCTTAAAAAGCACCATTTTGCATCTCTAAAAACTAATTTTTCACACAAGTTCCCTCCGTTACTGTATGCAATCCGGTATTTGACAACTGCCGGCTGTAATTTATGAACGCACAACTTTATTACTGTCAACTATGTTGTATAATGTTTAACAACGACGTGTTAATGAACGAATGAACGAATGAAATTTCAAACATTAAATTCCGATATTCAAATTGTGTAAACGTGAATATTTCTCAATTTCCGTATTGCAAGTAACTGAACTAACGTTGACAAAATATTATTATATTTTGTCATGATATTTAAAGTATCTGCAGTTTCAACCAAAAGTTTAAGGACACCATTATAATTAACTAACAAAAGGTTTTGGCCTTATAATTGATTCTACGGGACCTGATAATTAATGACACACGGATTTCCGCTAAGATATTGAAATTCGTTTCCAAGTTCAATGAACGGCTTATCTATACCACACTGTTCGGCAGCTAAGATGTTGTGTTGTTCTTCGTGTTGTAGAGGGCCGAAATATGTTATAATTTATATCAGCTGTCCGGCCGCGTCTTCGCTCGCTGTTATTTATCAAAAATTATCAACACTATAGTAATCTGGGTTTGATTACACCGGCAGTCAACCGGATTTTCATCTGTGATAATCGTGCCTGTACGATGCCGCAGTTCTGTTACTTTTCTTATGGATTCCCGTTTCCTGGCCCTTCTGCAAGCAGCGTCTATAAAAGCGTGACACTTCCCCATTGCCATTCCTTTCACAGGATTTGAATCCTAAACTTCCTACCAGTGTCCCAAACAATTACGTCAAGAAAAGTAGTCAAAATTGTTTAAAACCAAATGTGTAAAAATAGGCTTGTGCCCAACCAAAGTGGTAGCCTACACGTCAGCTGGACAAAAAGTAACAACTTTAAAAAATTGTTTCTCCGTAGTCATATCTGATTTTCGGTACATAATTCCGCAACTTAAACTCTCGAATTTTGAAAAATTATTTAACAGCTAACTAGGTATTTACGTATGTTTCATTCTTATTCAGAAGTCATATCGATATCTCCACACGTCTGACAGCTAGGCTACAGTCGATTAAGAAAGTAGTGTAGGGGCTCCCTGCAGAATTTTGAACTTTTAATAATTTTATATTTGTACTATAAATGATTTACTTAATCGACACATATCGTCAATATTTTTATAGTAATAAAATGTTTCTAGATTTCATAGATTTTGTGTAGAGGCGGATCAAGCCCAAATTTGTAAAAACGGTTTCCTACAATAGACGAAAGCCATCTGAGATAGAGAAATGAAAAAATTTCATACTGAAGAACCGTGTCACAAGATACGTCAATGTATGTATAATACAAATGCAGTGAATATTTTATTTTGTTTCTTTAAACAATTGCTGAATTTGAAAGAGAAAATTGTCAAAATTCGGCCATTCTTATCTAATACGGAAAATTATACATGTCTTGGCGTAGCCCGTGACGCTGTTCTTTAGTATTATTTAATTCGTTTCTTTAAGTCAGTTGATTTTCGGTTCTTGTATAAAACCGTTTAATGCAACTTTGTGATTTGACATGCCACTATATTAAAACTGTGAAAGCAAGAACACTTTAATTACTATAAAAATAGTCACAATGTATATTTACAAAACAAACTATATCTCGTACAAAAACAAGCATTATTAAAGCTATTAAAATTTGGTGGGATCTCCCTCCTTAGTTGAAACCACATTTTTTTTTATTTCCTTAGAGGTTGAATTTCAAAAAGTCGCGTAACTTTTAATAGAAATATTCGTAGGCTCGATTTTGAAACATCAATCAATTCGATATCACAATAGGCTTAAGAGTTATCGGAAATTTATAGAAATTATATTTTACAGCTTTAACCACATTAATTATTCATTTATAAAAATAAAATAAACAGGTACTATGTAGAAACGAAGCGGTTTATCGTGGAAATAACTTGACTGTTTGTTGGATTTCAACACACATTCATGTTACCAGAATACTACCGGCTTAAGCTTGTATTTGGAACTGTTACCCTATTTGACTGATCCTATTAGAATCCCGAGATTGTAATATTTGATTCTTGCTATTGGTCTGCAGACAGCTACGTTACGACAGAAATATATCAACGAATCATGTATGTTTCACGAAACTACAGCGGTTTCAAGAGTATGTTGGCAAAAATATTTTCGCGATATACTATCATCACTAAATGCATTTTTGTAACCTTTATGCTGATGTAAAAAGCACCTTGGTTTAAGCGCTATTGAGGAATAATGGAAAATATATATTTCACCACATTTCACTGACTTACCAAATTTTCGAATTTTGAAAATAAAAGTTTGTGTCTACAGTGTAAGGGAAAGCCCGTTTCAAATTTTCACATGTCTAGGTCCAGAGGTTTGGACTGTGTATTTACGAGTGTATGAATGTGTGAATGGGGCTCTTCATTTTATACAGAGAGATTATATGAATTGTCAAAGTAAATTACACAAATTTCACACGAAAACTTAAAAGTATTTGTTCATGTATGATAAACCATTGCGTAAAAAGAAAAAATAAATGTGTGGTTTTATGTGGAAATGGCTATGGAGTTTCAAAGCATTCTGGTAGTCAGCATCACATTTTATGTAATGTAGGTATGAAATTTACGACGTTCAGTAACGTGTCGTTCGTTGGTTTGTTAAAGCTACCAAATAAGTTTTCAATTCAGGAGAAGATTGAATATGTGTCTAAAATATAATTTAAAAAATTTATTAAAATATAAACTATATACCGTTTGTATAACATAACTATACTATCGGCGCATGTGTAAATGAATAACTAGAAAATATTTGGCGAGCCTGAAACTCGTTTAGTCAAATAAACTTGCAACGCAAATAATAAAACTTAAGTCAATATTATTTTGCTGACTGCATCATATATACTGTAGCAGGCCGCGGTGGGCGAAGTGACTAGAGTACTCGCCTCCTCACCAAGGTGATCCGTGTTTGAGTCCCATCGGGGTCGGTCCCCGGACCTTTGTATTTGAAAATCATGCCCTATGATGCCACTGGTCGGCGGTTTTTCTAAAAGATCTTCCGTTTTCCCCGTCCTACACTCCGGCGCCGCTCCATATTCCCATCACGTCATCCCTCACCAACGCTAAAGACCTAGATATTATTGTTGGCCAAAATAAAATCTCCTTACAAAGAGGAAATTACGTTCCAATAAGTGGCTGAATAGAAAATACTGAAAGTTGTTTAAACCAATTAAATCAAAAGAAAACACTGGTATTTAAATTAAAAGGAATTTTCAAAAATCTTCACGGCCTTCTAAGTGTGTTCAGAGGTGACTTTTCGTTGTCAAAAGTTAAAGTTTGCTACGGTTTTTATGGACGGATAACATCTTAGGAGGCTGCTGATTGGCTGTTGATCACGTGATTAACGGACCCACAGACGAAATGTGGATGACTAGCTTTAGCTTTATACGCCAAGTAAGAAGGGGCCTGCCGTTAATTTTTTCGTTTAATTCAATGTTGACGGTATACTATCTGCGCCAGATGTCCTAGTATCTGAGATTACATGGTACGGAGGCCGGGGAAGTGACATGTGAGGTAGTAGAATCGCTTTTATAGTGGGTGAGCAAATGGTTTTCCGTCGGATTTTTTGTGATACAATATTGGGAGATGGTTTTCCTGACTGGTATTAACACAAGGAATACGAACATGGATGTTGCCAGACCCAAAAATTGTTCAGAGCGGCGGAAGACAGGATTCAAAATGGCTAAAACACTACACTTCTAGTAACTTTATTACTAAAGCCACGATTTTATGGTGAAAAGATTTTTGCACCATTTGGTTTCAAAGCCTTATGTTGACATCTGCTACTCTGTTTCATGGTCAGTAATTGGACGTTTTAACTGTGACTTGTCTTGAGGTTCTACTGACAAATCACAGACGTATTGCGTCACAATATCCTTATTGTTATTGGTGCAGTCAAATGAGGGGTCGTGTCTGAGCACAGACGCGCTGCCAATAGCCGTGACGCAGAGCTGCCGAGGGGCACGTGAGACATTGGAAGAAAGTGATACAAAAATATTTTCGCGACAAAGTCGTGCCTCTATTTGTTACCAACATACACATAAACACACCACCAAAACTCTTAACACCTTAATAGCTAACATGGGAATAAAAATGTCTGGTACAACACAGCTGGGCGTTTAACAAGAGAATAAGATAACGTGGTGTTAGCTAACCTCCTGTTAGTTGGAAGTTGATACAACTGGCCCTCAGTCAATTAACAAACATTTCGTTAGTTAGCTAAAATCGTAGTAGTAACTCTATTGAGAAAACTAGCCAACATGGTAAAAAGCATTTAAACAAAAGTCGAAACTGCCAGACGTATTTTTGATATTTGCATTAGTTCAGACCTAAACAATGATTGTCACGAAACAGTAAAAATAAGAGACCATAGCTAGGGCCTTGTAGTTTCCGCGAAAAGATTTTTGCCCCACTTTGTTTCAGTGTCTTACCTGCACACCTGCAGCTCTACTTCATGATTATTTGCAGAGTGTTTTTTGGCATACTCGTTATTCATTTGACTGTGCCAATCAGTACATGGTCAACTGTGACATATCACGCCTGTGATTTGTTGGTTTAACATCCACACGCTGTGTGTTACGGCATACAATCACTGACCACATAGCAGAGATGCAGGTGCGCACGTAAGACACTGAAACAAAGTGCTGCAAAAATCTTTTCGCGAAAACTACCGGGCCCTACTCATAATGTTAAGACAAGTGAGTTGTCTTTATATAAATGTGTTGTCGAATTACCTAATGCACAGAGACGGGAAAAATTAGCGGGTTCATTGACTTGTAAGCTAGCCTCCAAGAAAACCTGTGTATTCAAGCAGACATTATCTGCTCACTGGCTGCTCGATGACGCAGTGATATGTGCCTGCATTTAGTTGTTCCTGTACTACTGGCTAAGCGACTTCAAGGAAGTGTCAAATAAGTCACGGGCCAATTGTGAAACTGGCATGAACATACAGTTCTAGATAGCTTGGGGCCATAAGAAAATGCGAATTTTTCGGGTCTCTGTAATGCATATCATGGTTTTGCTTGGTATAATTTCTTACTATCAGAAATTGCAAATGTTGCCAGATAGCTATTTACATTCAAACTAAATGGTAGCAACAAAAATGTATTGTTTGTATTTAAAATATATTATGATGGTTATTGAAGATCCGAGAGCAACAAACCAATGTTTGGAGCATTATGATTTTATTTTAGCTGCTGTTTTATATTTATGTGAAAAACAGTTTAAAAATTGTATTGAAGGACTCATATTTCATTATTATTGCATTTTTGATACAGACAGACGAATTTATTTTCAACTTCCGTAATGCACCACTTCTATGATTCCGTCATTTTTCACCGTACTAAGAATTTAACGTGTGATGTCATTTTAAAACATTTTTTTATAAATATTCATTCTAAGACGTTATTTAATATTATTCCCTGTACAAAGAAACGATAATAAATGAAATTTCATTGCAGAATTCGAGTTTGTTATAGCAGCCATTTAAAAATTTCTTTATTTCACAAGGTATTTAACAAATTACATTTCAGAATTTTTATGGGTTTTGTCAAAGCTGTCCTTATGTTTTCAATATGAAAGTCACTTACGCGTTTCTTCATCACGTGAAATAGAAAGGAAACACATCTTTCCGATTGTTCTTAAACTGGACACGCATAAAGCAATTTACTTTCTGTAATTACATTACCTTAATATTATGGAATGTGTGAGGTGTCATTTTAAAGGTTACCATTTATAAAAATTTTAAGAATTTGTAACAGGCCTCCTTGCCATTCCTTTTGATTAAATGTAATGTTCATTGTAAATAATGCCAAATATGATAGAATTGTCGTAGAGAGTCCGTTGACATTTCATTGTAATCAGAATTATGTGTTTAATCTTGTTCAATCGTAATAATATGTTTAATTTTATTTATTTTTAATTTAGTTTTGTATATTGGCTAGAGGCGAAGGGCTGGAGAGGAGTATTTTGAATTGTGTCATGGCTATTTAACCCTTCACGCCGAGGAAAAGAGAAAGCTGGAAATGTACGATGAAAGCTAGCCCACAGCCTTGAGTTTGTGTGGGAACCAAGGCTCAAGGGGCGAGAAGTAGGTCAGCTCAGGGGCGTGGCTTCGCTTATTCCCTGCAGTAAAAGTTAATATTAACTTTATTATTCGTTAGCGTAGAGAGTTCAAATTTTGTATATAAGTTGGTGTGTATGTTAATGTCAAGCTATATGAATTTTTAAAATATATATTAAACCGGTGCGGAGGAAAGACCATGTTTAGTTCTGTCAGTCGTCCACGGAGCTTGTGATTGGCTGGGTGTATAAGGGGGGAGTTCTTAGGGAAAGTGTCGAGAGCACGTCGGTTAGGTTTGTTGGGGAACTCGCTGTCCGGCCGCCACGAGAGGTGGTTGTGTCCCGAGCCGCGGGAATTCGCGGGGGTCCGCGTATTATATTTGAACTCGCTGTCCGGCCGCCACGAGAGGTGGTTGTGTCCCGAGCCGCGGGAATTCGCGGGGGTCCGCGTATTATATTTGAACTCGCTGTCCGGCCGCCACGAGAGGTGGTTGTGTCCCGAGACGCGGGAATTCGCGGGGGTTCGCGTATTATATTTGAACTCGTGCCGCGGACACCAGGCGAGGTGGTTGTGTCCCGAGCCGCGGGAATTCGCGGGGGTCCACATATGTGATTGGACTTCGGCATGAACACCACGAGAGGTGGTTGTATACCTTGCCGCGGATATTCACGTGTTATATTTGTGAGACTCGTGCTGCGGACATCACAAGAGGTGGTTGTGTCCGGAGCCGCGGGAATTCGCAGGGGTCCACGTATTGGTTCGGGGAACTCTTGTCGCGGACACCACGAGAGGTGGTTTTGCCCTAGCGCGGGTATTCGCGTCGTCCGTGAATTATTTGTTCAGACACTAGTTGCAGCCGTCGAGAGAGGCGTGGGACTGACTAGCTAAACACGGGTTTCCGAAGTATCCAGAAAATAAAGAAATTCCGTCTTTATTATTTTGCTACTAGTAACACCTACTAGAACAGTGATTAAAATTAATGTGTATATATTGTCTGCAAAATAACCGAGGGAGGTTATAAAGTTTTATTTCTCCGGAAAAAATACAACTAAACTTTAAATTCTGACAGTTTATAACTAAAATATAGTTTAAGTTGGGTTAATATTTGCAGAATGTAATAACATTAAGAGTTTTTCTTACCTTCCGATATTTAATGGTGCAATTATAAATAAGTTTTTGTGTTACAGTTTAACATCCAAGTTTACTTATTAGCCTCGTTTTAATTCTGTAGTTATACCATTTTGTAGATAGACATAAAAACGCGTTAGATGAAATGTGTACAAATTAAGCACCATTCAATAGTTTTTATGTTTGGCTTCCTACGTTCCCTTGAACGTCAGAAGGCCTCTGTAAACGTAAACAGGAATAAAGGACTATGAGTCTGCTGGACATGTGTTAAGGGGGCGCTTCAAATCAGTTTTCAACGTCTTTTATTATTTTTATATTGGTACCAGATATTTTTTTCTTATTTTAGACATAAATTGTGACTAAATCTTCCTCCGAGGAAATTTTTGTATCTCGCATAGTTTTTGCGTAGTGAGTCGTAAACGTAAAATTTTGCACTTTACGGTTTTATGCATGCCACTAAAGCCAACTTACGTAACAAACCGAAAAAGTCCACAGAGTATAACAATGTTGTAGGCTGTGATTTGACAAATATATAAATAATAGTATATATATTTTTGTATTTAAAACAAATTGAAATTTTGAAATTTTAACTTTAAAATTCAGCATTTTATATTAAATACAAAAATATTTTATTTTTTGTTTTATATATGTCAAATTATAGCCTACGACATTGTTATTCACTGTGAATTTTTTCGGTTTGGTAAGTCAGTTGGTTTTAGTGGCGTGCATAAAACCGCAAAGTGCAAATTTTGACGCTTACGACTCGCTACGCAAAAACTATAAGAGATGCAACAATTTCCTTAGAGGAAGATTCAACCACAATTTATGTCCAAAATAAGAAAAAAATAAATGGTACAAATATGAAAATAAAAAACGATGTTGAAAACGGAGGTGAACTGCGCCCTTAAGGGGTCTTCCTAGATAAGCTGTGTTTGTGTGTGAGGTAGGAGCGGTAAGGGTGCCGTTGACCGATGAATGTAATACATTATCGCCTCCCCGCACAAGCTACTTAGCTGGCGTGCAGTTCTATACTATTATCATTTTTCCTACGGGACTTTAAGCAGTGACCACATTATTTTATTTGTGTGCATCATAGTTCACTGTCTAACGTTTGTTTACATAGCTGTGTTTTTGGATCCGGTTGTTATATTCTCAGATATGGCAGTCAGGAAAAATCACTTTTGAACATTATGAGGGGTCCGAAAGTGATGTTTCTAAAAATAGCGCCTAAGTTTCAAAACTGTAGCGACATAGTTTTAAGTGTACGTTCTTCTCGGAGATATACAGTTATATTGTGAGTTAAATAGTTTCGTAAAATAAATAATAGTCGGCACTCGCTGCAACGCATTTGAAGCCCAGGTAGGCAGTCCCCTTAATGAACAAGTCCATGATTGATTTAGAATCACGTCGGGAAAAAAGGGACAAACTGTAACCAGGAAGGTCGGAGCCGGTGGTCGAACCTAGGTTCTACCATACGCGCATAATAAAAATACTTTCGTTACCATAACAACATTTTTTCAAGTATGGTTCACTACAATGTAATTTTGCCGCAAAGTATTTAGCTTGCAGTAGAGCAACAGTACATTACAGCAAAGCAAATGTGGAGTAGATAACTTATAATTTGTGTCACTATTTTCTAAATGTGAAAGAGTGAAGGGGGAGGGGGATAGATTTTGGTGGCGCTTAACATCGTGGTCTGGTTGCGGGTGACATGAGGTGAGTAAAGAGCAGCACCGGAATTAAGGAGGAGGTTAAACGGGAGATCCCCGAGAAAACTCGCCGACCAGTGGCATCGTCCGGCACGGTTCCCACGTGGTCTGAACATTCCACCACCACGTCCTTTTTTTTTTTCTTCGAAAATAATATAAGTTTCTTTGTTCCAAAAGTAATTTTTTAAATGTGCATTACTTTTACAGCGTAACTAACTGTCTTTTATTCTTGTATTCTTTTCCGAATAACATTTTCCATACACTTACTGAAAATATTTTACTTTGCGAAAGGGTGCTGAAGATGGTACTTGTTGTTATAAACATTAATTTTATAACCTCAATTTATATTTGTTTCTACTGACATTTCAAATTAATTTTTTCCACTTCCGAGATACTTTAATTTGCTTGTATTACCTCACTGATTTAAACTATTTAACAAAAACGTTCTCTAACTTTGGCTTATAAAGTACCTCCAGCTGTTACTATACTGGCTGCTCCATATACCGTTCGGAACATCCAAAAATGATTGGTAGAAATTAGCCGCTGCTAAAACGCAGAGAAATTAGACGCGCAGAGATTAAATTGACGTGCAGTTCCTTTGATGTCAGCGCCCTGATATTATGTTTCCCACAATAATCGTTGTTAGCTTTCCAGCAGTAATAAACACGCGAGGAATGATATCTACAAGTGAGAACAGGTTTCCGAATGCTTGTTCTTCAATTTTCCTACTAAGGAATCTAAACTGATTCGTAATATAGGCCTACATTTCGGAAGATTGACAATGGTAATTAAATGAGTTGCACATCACAGACCAACAATTTGCTATACAAACCAGTCTATAACGGGTCTATACTAGAATAAGTATCGTCAAGTTTCCAAATCTGATTGCCAATACATAGCGCATATTTAAATTTGAACATTAAAAAATGGTTACACTGCACACAAAAAGTAGTGGTTACGGTACTTGCTAATTGTTATCTTTGTGTGTTGTTAATAATAGAAATATATGCTGTTATTGAATAATTATGTTCTCTTTTTCAACCTACTGATGTTAAAAATGACAGGATTTCAAGTATCCTATATTTCGCTCTAAATATATTAAACGTGCGTAAAAACATTTTCCATTCCACCTCTGACAAATGGGCAGAACGGTGTTGGATTGTAAACGAAATAAACATAAAGAAAATAATTAATTCACGGTGGAAATAAATTTCGTGGCTTCCGCAAGTCAGTCATTAATTTTCCATTTTCCCACACCAACACAAGTAACTATAAATATGCGCAAACGCATTTTACGTTAACAACATCTCTCTGACAGGAACTGCGTTATATTGCATTAGCTGCAAACATTTGAAGATTTTGTATATTTAAATTTCAATGCTGTTGTCAGATGCAGATTAAAATTACTTTCATGGTTTCGTTTGCAGGTTGTAGTTACTTCAGGTAGTAATGTGAATAACTTCGTTAATAATCGTGCCTGTATGTATATTGTCACGGAGGTAAATTTTGGATTTGTCTAGGCGTAGTAAATTATATTTTGTATCGTGCCTTGGCATGGCTCCTGTAAAAGCTTCTGGGCGCGGAGGTTTAATCGAACCTGGGCGGTTACATTTCCGTATGCCGAAAGTATTGCGCAAGTGGTCATCGCTTAGCGCGAAATACAGGTTAAGTGGGGCACTGCCATGATTGACAGTTTTTTTTGTGACAGTTGATTGTTAGAGACACTGGAAAATCGCGGGAATAGTTGACTGTTTGCTAGACTCCAACGTGATGTATATAACACTGAATGTTTTGTATCAAGATTAGCTAGCCTTTTCTCTATCTGCAACAGGCCCAGTTAGAACTGCACAGCTTGAACACACAGCGTGTGTGATTTGTACCAAAACTGTTCACACGTGTCACAGTTAATATCATACAATTTATTGGAGAATATTTTTAACATTTTCGCGATTTTCCAGTATCTCTATTGATTGCTGCAACAGACGCCGGCCCGCTTGAATGTTCTGGACGGCCGGCCCGGGTTGCTTAGCTCGGAATAAGTAAGACTTCATAAGGGGTTCTGCCCTCCACTCGGGGGCTCCTTCATGGTCGGTTTTCAAGGCCGATGAGATGGACGGTCAGTCAGGGTCCAACGGCTGGAAGCACGAAGGTATATTGGAAGGTATGTTAAAAAAATGTTTTAAATTGTTAAGTTTATATTAAAGTGCACCCTCCCGCCCACTCTTTGGATGAAGAGTGACGACCGGTAAAGACGGGTAAGATCGAATCAAGCATTTGCTGACAGTTGATAATATTTGTAAAATATAAGTCGTTACGATATTTAGAGCCTGGTCGTAAATTCTGTAAAAGTTGTATTTTTAAATTAAATATTGGTAAAAGAAACTCAAATAATTTAATTAAGTAATTTCTCAGCTATAATAACATAAAATCCACCTCTGGCTGCTACAGTTTTTGTATAGAATTCTCTACCACTGAGAAATTCACAACCGTGAAAATATTTTAATTTAAATGAAAATTACGATTAAATATTCCGCTCTTATGTTGAGAGAAGTGTTGACTTGTACAAAATTTACTTGGCGCAACCATAAAAGTTTGTATATGGCGTAAAATAATATACTTTTTTGATTGAAAGTAATTTCATTGTTGTTTTTATTGTGTTACTCAAGTGTAATATAATTGCTAAGGTACAACAAAATTTTTGTTTGGTTGTACATAGAGATCCATTGAAACGTATGCGGTATCATTGATAATATAACTTGGAACCAGACTTGGGATTAACGATTAAAAATGTTAACGAATAAAATTAATCGTTAAAAATTCGGGTAACTTGGTAAGTTAATCGTTACTTTCGAAACTAGCCCATTTTTTAACATTTTATCGTTAAAATTAGCGATTAATAGTAACGAGTTAGTTTCTGCAAACCGATGAACACACTAGAAAATAACTGGATGGCTTTAGGGTCCAACTTCGACACACAATATTAACAAAAAAAAATATATTTTCGAATTATACACCGAACACTACACAAATTACACCTAGCACTAGCTACACTATGCAAGCTGAGTCAAACGAACATGATACAGCAGGTGGCGCCACAGTCGCCTTGTCTCGACCAGCAGATTGATAATATAGCAAACAATTTTTTTTTCTCGGTAACGAAGAAACTTAAGAAGAGCGCGATTTACTTTGTTGATCTGGTTTAGTCTGGTGCAGTGCACAGAGTTTGTAAACATTACTTTAATTTGTTATTTATTCGATTTTTATTTATAACTTTTACTACGTCACAGTGGCCGGGAATTTCTTTCTTTTTTCAGAAACTGAAAGAAATTGCGTTTTTTTTATGGTTTTCAAGGTATTAAAATAAAGAATTTCTTGGTAAAGTGGTCTTACGTGTGAAACGTATTATTTTTCTCCACACAAATATTTTAGGACACACTAACTTTTAATTTTAATCAGTTAACTTTCTTCTAGCTTTACCATTTATCTGTTAATACTTTAAAAGTTTACTTTTAACTTAAATCAATTTAATTTTGTAAGGCGTTAACTTTAACATTAATCAGTTAGAATTTTTGGTTAAGGGCGCGGTCTACCGCAATTTTCATCACCAATATTTTAATTTTTATTTGTACGAAATATTTTTTTTATTATTTTAGACACAAAATGTGACTAAATTTGGTTCTTATGAAATTTTTTATCTCTCATAGTTTTCGCGTAGTGGCTTGTTAAAATCATATTTTGCATGTTTCCGTTTTAACGACTACACTAAAACCAACTAATATACCAAACTCAAAAAAATCACAGTGGATAAAGACATTGCAGGCTACAACGACATGCTCCTAGAATTAAAGAATAAAAATAATTGGTATTTTAAAAAAAAAATATTTAATATTTTTAATTTTTATTTTTAGGTTCAGCATTTTTTTAAAATTCTAATAATTTTTATTCTTCAATTTTATGAGCATGTCATTGTAGCCTGCAATGTCTTTATCCACTGTGATTTTTTTGAGTTTGATATATCAATTGGTTTTAGTGTAGTCGTTAAATCGGAAACATGCAAAATATGACTTTAACAAGCCATTACGCGAAAACTATGAGAAATAAAAAAATTTCTTAAGAGCCAATTTTAGTCACATTTTCTGTCTAAAATAAGAATACAAATATCTGGTACAGATAAAAAATAAAAAAAAAATGTGATGAAAATTGCGGTAGACCGCGCCCTTAACAAGTCTGCTTGGAACCTGTCCAATTTAAATTCGGTCATTAGTTTCCCGCGCTAAGACTCAACGTTTGTGATAGATATTACCTAGTTGTTACGTGGCTATTTTAATGCGTTACATTTGTGTACATGTAGCCTAGATTACCAACTGTTACGTGTTGATTAATAATTTTCTGTAATAATTGTTTTGCCATGTTTTTTTTTAATCTGGATGCCGCATCAGTATTAATGCTGTCCTCACCCAATATTCTAAAATTGCTCGACAGAACGTTTTAACGGAACAAATCTTCACAATGTGTCCAGACTTACAAAACAATGATAGTTTATACTTACAATGCTATTTATCACATAAATGCGAAGTGACAGTCGAGGTGTATTTAAAAATTACGGGGTGCACACACACACGTAAGTTTATTTAACGAAGAAGTATTTACATTTGTGAAGACTACTTCGAAACAAATTATAACATTTGCGTCAGTTAAATAATGTATTATTCTGGCGTAAGTGCTTTGCGAAACGGACTGAATTTTCGGTTGGGTCAAAAATTCAACTGTGTTGCTTTCTGGCTACAAAATAAATATTAGAACAAGGAAACATATATTTCAATACAATAAAAAACAGTTAAATTATGAAATATATATTAGTGTTTCATTCTTAAAGCATTTGCGAATTATGTATTTTACTATTTTCTAGAAACGTTATGTTTGAAGAATTTGTTAGTTTCGAAAAACGCGTTTAAGTTAGCAATGTTTTCGTGCTATTAAAAATACATTTAATGCTACTATTGCGTCGCATTTAATAGATTATATGTGCTCTTAAAATATACGAAGAATTAAAACCAAACCAAGGGTAGTTTGAGAAATTTTTGTAACTGTTTCCTTCTTATTACTAGAGCCACGATTTTATGGCGAAAAGATTTTTGCAACATTTGGTTTCGATGCATCATGTGCACACCTGCAGCTCTGCTACATCGTCTGTGATTGGATGATTTTACTCTCACTTGCCTTGGCAAACTATAGACGTACATACTAACAATAATCTTATTCTGATTGGTGTAGTCAAATGAGAAGCGTGTCTGAACAAAGACACGTTGCCAATAACCTTGAAACAGAACTGCCGATGTGTACGTGAGTCACTGAAACAAAGTGCAGTAAAAATCTTTTCGCGACAAAATCGTGGCCCTACTTATTACATACGACAGAAACTACAGTAAGTCATAGTAGCGTTTTCAAATAAAATACACAATTTTTAATTACCTGTAAATAAGCTATTTTACCAGGACAGGTACTTACGCACATACGAGTGTAGACACATACACTAACTTTACAGAATATTTTCCGAATGATATTACTTCAGATTAGTACATAATTGAATTACAGCACTGAGATTTAAATTAGACAGTTACTTGGCATTTTTTTAATATCCTATTTGAAAAGAGGGAGGGGAGGGAGAGTGACACAGAGACAGAGAGAAGAAAAGATAATATTTTATAACCACTATTTTTAAGATAACGGAATGATCAAAACGTGTTCCAATTCCAGGAAGTTGTATGTTTTCAAAGTTTGTTTAGTAACTTTTAGTTTCCTGGTAAAATCGAGTTTTACGCTGTACTGGGAGATACATAACAAACAGTGATTTTTGTAATTGGAATACAGAATATATTATTTGTGCGTCATAGTCACAAGCAGAGAAATTAACTTTTAAATAGCAACAATTGAAGGTTTTTGTTAGATTATATAAAAATTAATTTTAAAATTTTACGCTTAGTTTTACTAATTAAAAACCATTTTCAACCAACTGAAACTTAGAGTTAAAAAAATCCGATTGTTTGATTCAAAATTACACTATACTTTTATATACCGGTGATATTTAATTAAACTTTGTAATATGTTGCGCACATTTTTATATGTTAGTACATACTTAAAGAAAGCTCCGGAGTGTTTTATCTATCATATCATTTACATTTTATATCGTCTAAAAGACCAATCTTAAAATCCAAATGTATAGTTTAATGTACTTAATGGAATATGAATGTTCGATTTTCAAAGTCGGCTAACACATAGCCTTATCTACTTTGCTAATATGTACGTTTCTCACTGTATTTAGATATTTAAAAATATGAAAATTACTTCAATTTCTTGTGCCAGATTTGTTTATAAAATAACTGTATATTTGGTTCCCTATGAAATTGGTCACTTGTGCCGAGATATATTTTAATACTTACTGACAATCGTAAACTTTTACTCAGTTTAGAAATATTCAAAGGTCCACTGAAATATAAAGACAAATGCTAACATCTCTACACCGCAACACGCACATTGTTTAAATAATTTACGCTTAGTAAGTTAATCAGACTAGAAGCGACGATTCAAACTTTCTTACAGCAGTCAGAAAAAATTTTGAGATAATTAAAATTAATAAATATTTTTTCTAAATAATCGGGATAATTATTACCAAGAGCAAAGTGCGAAAATTCTCAAGCAGCATGAAACTGAAACACTTTTTTTGGTGGCAATAAACCTCATAGTTTTTTTTTCAGATTTTTACCATACAAAGTATCACCAAATATGTTATGAAAATTAAACATAAGAAAGAAGAAGAATGTTTTTGCAAACGAACGGTGCTTTATTTTGCAAAACACCTGTATACAATTGTGCGTCGTATGTCTGCTCTCAGCCGTCTTGTATATTATCAAGGCA
The DNA here is from genome assembly GCA_003012365.1 of Medauroidea extradentata. NCBI lineage: Eukaryota > Metazoa > Arthropoda > Insecta > Phasmatodea > Phasmatidae > Medauroidea > Medauroidea extradentata. The sequence continues at coordinate 28,882 of PNEQ01070222.1, forward strand.
ATCCGTTGAATAAGTTATGAGTTTTCTTGCACCAATGTGAAAATATCTTCTTGGCACGACCTTAAATATGGACGGGTTGTACATCGGTTCTCAGAACACGCGATTAAAAAATTTTCATGGGAGCTGGTTTACCTCCTTGAAACGCTTAGATCCTGTTTAAACCTACCCAGTTAAGACCATAACATCACACCTGGCTTCCTGCCGCAGAGTCATCACTTCCTGCATCCCTCCGCCGAGCAGGGCTAATTAGCGGTTGTACCCTGTGTTTCAACGCGATACGAACACGCCATTTAATTAGCTGGTTTTGTGGTCAGAGGGAGTTTCCACCCCTCGAACCCTGCCAGCCCTTTACCCTCCTACTACGAGCGTTCGACAAACAGGAAACCCTATTGTCCCCTCTCTCCCTCCATCAACCCTTTCTAAACAACGCTTTCCAGCGCGCGCCTCCTTTTCCAGCGAAATCCGAGTGTTTTTCAATTAATTCCTTTGTGCGGTGCTAGGACACGCGTCAAATAAAACATTAATGCAGATTGCGTTTCCAGACGAATTCTTTAGCACGCGCTTCGAACGCAACAGTTTTGTTTTTTCCCCTGCCAAATTTACCCCCCCCCCCCCCCATCATCGCCACCGAACAGTGAAATTGAACCAAATAAAAACGTTCATGTAAATTGGAAAGCAGTTCTCGTCGCAGGAGTTCTGAGTTTTTTTAAAGTCTCGTTTCCCTGATTTATTAAGCTTGTAGTGGAGGGTTGGAAAAATGTTTACATTGCAGACAATGGCAGATTAAAAGATAAACTTACAAAACACTACGCGCATTAAAAACACATTTATAAACTAGTTTGTCAAGCAATTAAATCAGTTTTGATACTACTTGGAAAAATTGAAACTATGGTAAACAAGGGACTTAAATTTAAATTTTGGGAGAGCAGTGTGGGAAAGTCACCACTTTAATGACGTTAGAGCGAACAAATATTATTAATTTAAATTTGAATGAACTAGTGTTAATTTGTAGACATTATTTGGGGTTGCACAAAAAAATTAAGGTTAAGCCAGTTTTACCACAATGATAATTCAATGCCAACCCCCCCCCCCCCCAATCGATCAACATAATGAAATAAAATAATTCACAGTGCAGCCCACATGCCAAGGTCTTCGGCTTTAAGGAATTGCTAAATGTAGTAAAATTATTTCAAATTTCAGAATATTTTTACACAATTTTTGGTGGACTTTTTACGCATCAGGCTGCAACCAGCGAAATGTAGTTTCGCAGTAATGATTTCGTTTCAATGTGTTCATATGTTTTCAAGGGATATATGAAGTAAAACCATGTAAATTTTGACTTCGGAATGCCGTTATGGGAATACTGGCTGAATTATTTTTTTTTTTTTCGTAAGAGAGTAATGTAGTCCCAAATAACGTCTACAAATCTGAGATTATTTTGAACAAATATTAATTAATGATTTTTCTCCTTTTGAACATCCTTATATCGGTCGCCTACCCCTCGCATTAATTGCATTGCGGTGTGTTCATAAACATGTTTTTTCCACGAAAACATTCCACGTGTGCCCGTTATGCCAACGTATGAAAAGAAAACAAACTTCAGACAAAGTCGGAACCTCATTGTTAAGACACCACGCTGAATATAAACTCTGTTCTAAGCACTCCAACATGGCTAAAAACGGCCCTTTTCAGATTTCCGTACTTCAAAATGTGTACGTGAAACTCAGATTGCGACCTGCACTGAACTTTGTAGCAGACTTTCCACCAATATAATTATATGGTCACCACTTAATGTCCCATAGTAAAAACAGTTCGGCGGGAATCTTGCACGCTAGTTCAGCGCTTAGCTCGTTGAGGCGACGCGGGATTTGAAGTGTGCTTCAAGGTCGACCTTATGTCTCCGTCGCTTTTGAGCCTCTCTCTCGCGGGCAGGCGAGACATATTTGGTGATACTTTGTATGGAAAAATCTGAAAAAACTATGAAGTTTATTGCCACCAAAAAAAGTGTTTCAGTTTCATGCTGCTTGAGAATTTTCGCTCTTTGCTCTTGGTAATAATTATCCCGATTATTTAGAAAAAATATTTGTTAATTTTAATTATCTCAAAATTTTTTCTAACTGCTGTAAGAAAGTTTGAATCGTCGCTTCTAGTCTGACTAACTTACTAAGCGTAAATTATTTAAACAATGTGCGTGTTGTACCACATATTTTTTTCTTATTTTAGACATACAATGTGACTAAACTTGGCTCTAATGAAATTTTTTTATCTCTCATATTTTTCTCGTAGTAGCTTGTTAAAGTCAAATTTTGCATGTTTCCGTTGTAAGGATTACACTGAAACCAACAGACATAGCAAACTGAAAAAATACACAGTGGATAAAGACGTCGCATGCTACATTATGATGTCTGTAGAAATAAAGAATAAAAATTATTTTGTATTTAAATTAAAATGCTCAATCTTAAAATAAAAATTTAAAAAATTCAATTTTTTTAAATACAAAAATATTTTATTTCGTGGTTCAACATAGCTGAATTTGTAGCGAACAACATCGTTATTTACTGTGATTTTTTACACTTTGGTAAGTGAGTTGGTTTCAGTGTCGTCCTTAAAACGGAAACATGCAAACATTGGCTTTAATGAACCATTACGCAAAACTATGTGAACAGAAAATTTTATACGAGGAAAATTTGGTCACATGTGTCTAAAAAAAAAAATAAATAAATAAATAACCGATACATATAAAAAAATTAATACATGGTGATGGAAATTGCGGTAGATTAAGAGAATTTCTCGAGTAGGAAGACAGACGCCAATTGATTTGCATGCACATAAAGGCGACGAGTCAAGTGCTGAACTGGTGAGAGTCCGCCATACAGCACGCATTCGATTGGAGTTTTAGCAGTCCAATAGCAACCAAATTAGATCTGTAACACTGTGTTGTTATTGTATGTCTCAAAAGACAAAGGATTTAGCTACAGATGCCAGGATGTATTTTTCTCCTTTGCTTTCAGCCTACCGAGTTCCACGGCGCTAAATTATGATTTTTAGACATTTTAATAATTGTTTCTTTCTAAAATTACATACCATATAAACTAAAGTAAAAAAACGTAGCATCTTTACATAACATATTATTTTTTATTTCCTGTAAAGAAGCTATGTTACAAAGACAGTTATTTACAGACATAGAAGTATACGCTGGTGAACTAACTTTACAGAAAACTTCTTGATAGAGGCTAATCTTAATTTACTGTGCATATAAACTATGACGATAGAAACACTGCGAGCTAGTTCACCGGCGTTGGGCGAAAGTGCAGTGAGGTATTTCATTCGTGTATCGTTGTCCGTATTGTACCTTAGCTCGTAGTCTCCATCCCTCGAAATTGCTCGAAAATATAACTGTGATCCTCAAGTCTGTAATGACATATAAAGTCGGGTTCTTACTGGCTTAGAGAATCCGGGTTTGATCTCGACTTTGTTCTTGCTAAAGGCTACACTATTCACACGTCGTAAACACATGTTATTTTGGGACAGTTCTGTTTATAAACTGCGTTTACTCCGTAACTGCTTTAGAGGGCGTGGTACATAAGTCAACGCTAAAAGCATTAATATACAACTGTAGGTTTCTTGACGCCAATTTGCGAAAATCAAATGATAGCAATCCCAGACAATAGTTTAAGCCAACGTTTTAAACAAAATTTGTTTCCAGTGTTACGAACTTCTGAGGCACAATTTCTGACGCCGGAACCTCGTGCAGTTAACAGCTGCGCAAGAGATCACGCGTAACGAATTAGTAATTATGGATAAATATTTACTCATAAAGTTGTCAAATACCATTATCTAGGATTGTTATTGAGTGTTTTGTACATATTGGCTTTGAAAAAAGCGTAGAAATGAATTGATATTTTCAGCGTTTATTAATCTACCACGCACTCTTTAGTTCACTGATTAATTTTATCGCTTGTCTTTCAAATATCGTCTTTTTTTTAATCCCAGACGGGGGCAGGTACCTTAAAATAAAACCGTTATAAATACGTATGGGAAATTGTTTTTATGTAGCCTAATTTTTTTTTCAAAAACAAAGACCTTTACAGTTTTGGACAATTAACGACAATATGAAATGTTATTAAAGTCGATAACTAGCCAAATTATTAATTTTTTTTGCTTTGGAAACACTGGGAAACAAAGTTAGAGACACTGATTTTTGGCGAAATTAATTCCCCGAACTTGTTTCATTGCCTTAACGTAAACATCCACAGCTTCGCTTCATGGTTATTGACAGTGTGTCTTTGTGCAGAGAAGACATAAATCCGACTGCGCCAATCAGAATTACGTTATTGCAACACCACATGTCTGTGAATAGTTGGCAGAACCCCAAGAACATGTGAGATAAAAAAATCCAATGACTAACCACTGATCAGAGCTTCATGTAGGCATGTAAGCCACTGAACCGAATTGGTGCAGTATTATTTTCGCGAAAAAAGTATAAAAAAATGCAACGCTTGTATGTAACGGCATCACGATATATGCTCTCTGTAAGTATTTTAAACATTTTATTCGCAAAAATAGTAGTCCATGGTTGGAGATGTCGTTACCTAAATGTCACTTACCTGAAAAATTCTAGATCATAGTGTTACACGGTCAAAACGTATGCTTATATGAATGAGAAAGACATTAATAATAGAATAATTGTATGTTAAGGTATTTCACTTACGTGGTGACAACTTCTAAAACTAAAAGTAATTTGTCCGAAACGTATTCCATATAAAAATTCATATAATGAGTTATTTTCCTACAAACTCTGCCAAGAGTTACAAACCTAATACATTTATTCCTTTAAAATTAAGATACGCAGGTGATGTATCAAAATATGTTATTCTTAAATCATCCCATACGCCTCCATTTGATACGTAGTAAACAACAAAAAATATTGTGCCACCCTAAGTTTATTCTGAAATTGCTCATTGATGCTTTTAATTTCGAATGAAAATTAGCATCAAATTTGTGTACATACTAATTGGAATGTCAAAATATTACAACAAAGCTTCTTATAGGGGAAAGACGGGGGCGGGGGTGTTTCATAGTGGCGTAGTTGTCAAACCACAACCCTACCACAGTGGCGATCCAAGATCGATTTTCTGCGACGTCTCGATTTTCTTGTGTGACAGACGTGAAGGGTACTACAGTTGGGTGGCGGGATTTCGAGGATAAATAACCCTCTTCACCTGTCTTCACATAAAATGTTTATACCAAACTGCTATCTACTATACCCCTGATGTAGAAATCCCTTGATTTTTTTTTTGTCATAGTACTGGTTTTGGACTAGAAATACAAATTATTCAGACAGAACCAATAGTTTTTTTTTTTTTACATTTTTGCGCTAAACTGGCTTTATGCATTAAATTAAAAGTGTTAACAGTGAGCGAAAATTTGTTTACAAATGTTTTTCTGTTACCATTTACGAATTGCATTTTACAAGTAACACAAGTTTAGTGTAAAAAAATTAAGGAACCTACAAAAAATTGTTCTAACTTAACACATTTTACTTATACTGCAAAGCGTATATTACGACACGATAACCAAGAATTAATACATAAGGGACACAGTGGAATCTTGCCTCATATGCAGAGGACCAAAGCGTGGATTCCAATGTGAAGAAATTAAAGCGTAATTGTAATTGCCAACGATCTTACTGATCTATGAAAAATAAGCCGCTGAGATTTGATGACAACTGTCTGCCCCACTACCCCCTGCCGAAGTTGGACTTGTTTTGATCGTGGTTTTAAATATCGCTAGTATAGTGGAAATATGAATTTTTTCAACTTCTACTCGGCTGTAATAAAAAAACGGGAATGGATTAGGAAATTATTTTATTGTCAAAAGAAACGACATCTTTACACTGTTTTTCCACATAATGACCGTGCAGATTGAGGCATTTGTCGTACCGATGCACCAGCTTTGCTGATACCCTCCGTACAGTCCGGATTTGACAAAGAGTGACTTCCACATTTTCCCCGCGTTGAACAAGTGGCTTGGAGGACGACGCTTCAACACCCATGAAGAACTGCAGGACACTGTTAGAATGTGGCTGAATAGGCAGGAGGCACCATTCTTTGCAGAGGGTATTAACAAGCTGGTGCATCGGTACGACAAATGGCTCAGTCTGCACAGTGATTATGTAGAAAAATTGTGTAGAGATGTATGTTTCTTTTGACGTTCAAATAATTTCCTAATTCATTCACGTTTTATTATTACAGCCGATCGGAGGTTGAAAAAAATAACTCTTGTATTAAGAAAAACGGCGAAAGGGAACATCTAAACCTAATAACTATGTTACATATAAGAAAAAAATCCCGTATTGGCCTAGCCATGACGACTAAGCACAAGCTCTAAAATATATTGTTGTGAATGTCCTTCCATTTCCCGCTGTTCCAACCACATCTCACTTCATGCAATTCATACGTCGTGACACGTCGGACCGACAGGACAAAGTACTTATATGTTGAATAGAGGTGTTTTATAACTGACATTATCGAATAAAAATATTTTTGCACCTTTAGATAATTATGTTTCAGTGATTCATTTAAATTGTAAAAGAAATATTCTAAGCAGTCTAACTAAAAAAAAATACTGTTCAGAAATGCATGAAGATTCACTTTAGATAAGTACCGAAATACGTTATGAAATATCTTTTCGATCTGAGTTAGTATTTTGTAAATAAAAAAATTATAATTTTTTACTCAATATACGTTCCAAAAACTAAAATATTACTATACATACTCATTAAGTAACATAAATCACGGCACAACATAGTAAAATGTTTCTAGAAACGTAACATCAAAAACTAAAATTTCATTTCTGGATGAATAAAAAATCCAAAAGTTATGGGACCTGTCAGCTTTAATAAAGTGCTCAGTTAACCATGAACAGCATGTGCGTATGTCGAGCCAGGTGCGAAAACAATTACCCACCTGGAAAGTTCAGCGTGACGGACAGCGGTAAGTTTAGAGGGTGGGGTCTAGTAATCGATATCACCAGGGGTTGTTCAAGGGGGGAGGGTGGAGGTATGTAGCTGTTTGACGCACCTCCCCGCCCTACTAACCTCTGCTAAAACCAACCACTGACCGAAAGTGGCTCGACCGTAGCCATGGCAACCGAGAAGAGATCTCATGTAACTCTTAGGCCGTTGCTGAATTCACGTGCCAAGGGCCCTTAAGGGTGTTCAAGTGCGATAAAGTCATAATTTTATATTTACATGAAATAGTGTTAATTTTGTAGACTATACACTTGTTAGTGCAGTTTTCCTCTTACAAAACAATTGTAACTGGCGTAGTTTTCTCATTACGGTGGGTCAAAGTCAAAATTTGCATGTTCTGCTGCAACGTTAATAGTGAAAACCTGTTGACTTATGTACGTGAAATATTTTACAGCGAAATAAAATACTATGGGCAAGGTAACAAAATGTTTGAAATAATCCCACGAACTGGTTTTGTATTTGAAAAAAAATTGCTGAATTTCCAACTTTTTTCTATACTTTTGCGATTTTTTAAAATTCAAATTATTACATTGCAGGGTTTTTAATGTTTAATTGCATAGTGCATGGGATGTAAGTTCACAGTGAATTTGTTTGTTTCATTAGGTCAGTTGGTTTTCACAATTTGCTTGGCAGCGCAACAAGAAAATTTTTATCTTTGACACCCCGTTATGAGAAAACTATAAGAGCTAAAATTGTTTCGATATAGTAAAATGTACTCACAAGTATCGTCTACTTTACTAACAATATTTCGTAAACATATAAAACTATGATTTTACCGCACTTGAACACTCTTAAGGGTGCTCAAATGTGATGAAGTCATAATTTTGTATTTTTATGAAGTAGTCTTAGTTTTGTCGGCGATACTTGTGAGTGCAGTTTTCTCTTGCGAAACAATTTTAGCTGGCGTAGTTTTCTCATAACGGTGCGTCAAAGTCAAAATTTGCATGTTCTGCTGCAACGTTAATAGTGAAAACCTGTTGACTTATGTACGTGAAATAATTCACAGTGAAGTAACATACTGTGGACTATGTAATAAACCATTTTAAAAAGCCCCGCGAACAATTTTTGCATTTTAAAAAATTGCTAAATATTAAACTTTTTTCTGCATTTTGCGATTTTTATTTATTCAAAATATTGTGTTGTGGTTTTTTTTAAATTTTATTGCATAGCTCATGGAATGTTAGTTCACAGTGAATTATTTTGTTTAAGTAAGTCAGTTGGTTTTTTACAATTTGTGGTGCTGAAGCCTAATTGGTTATGGATTTTTGGTCAGCACGCTAACTATGCGTGCGTAATTTATCGTGTGTCAATTATTGGATGCTTTGTCTCTTACTTGTCGTGTGGTTCTATTGGCGAATCACATACATGTGGTGTCGTAATAACCGTCTTCAGATTAGCGCAGTCAAATGGGAAACGTGTCTGAGCGAAGACACTCTGCTAATAACCATGAAGCAAAGCTGCATATGCGCACATAAGGCATTGAAACCAAATGACGTACAAATCGTTTCGCCGTTACATCGTGGCTCTACGAATGTGTTCTTATGTAACGAATACATCGTACATGAACATCATACCACGCCTGTCCAATGCATTTGTGGACCTGCCACATGTGTTATGTGATTCCACACCTGATAGCATTGTGCGTGATGTGTGTTGCTTCAATGCCAGGTGCCCTTAATAATACATTTCGGGGAAAGTGGTTCTTACAATGTCGTCTTATGTTTACCTAAGGAATCACCTGCAAACGTTTGTCGGTGTTATTCAGACTCACCTGTGTGTGTATGCATGTATGAATGTATATATATATATATATATATATATATATATATATATATATATATATATATATATATATTGGTATTTACATAACAACTTTGTTAAGTTTAAATACAGGTTGTTCCATAAATCATATTTTTGAATTTTCCTACTAATAGTTTGGCCACAGTGGGTGATATAAAACGTTGTTTGTTTTATAATGTACAAAAATACCTAAACTTTTGGTAGCTGGTTGAAAGAGTCCTGTGTAAGTTATGGATTATCCTTGCATCCGTGAAAGTTTTGGTTCATCGGACCCAAGAGAAGAAAGTACACGGTTTTAATACTCACCTGACTCCAACAAATAGACAGGTTTAAATAGTCTAACTCCGCCGGTCTTATTGGGAACTGGAAGGCTATCATATATTGTAGATGACATGGACGGACCAAATCAAAATATTTCCAGTGGCTGCCAAAACTAATGGTAACCTATGTATACGAAGCACAATACGCATGCCTATATCTTGAGCATGGACGTAAAGTACAACGAATCAGGCAGCAATCTTAAGAGTGTATAAAGCTTAAAATTACGTGGAGTAATTTTTGCAATATTCGTTAGCGAATACGTTTGTCTGATAAATGTAAGAGAACTTCATGCAGATTTGTATTTGTGCGTATCGGTAATATATTTTCTTTCTGAGTCTGGATAAATTATTTATTCGGTTCAACTTTTCTTTTTATTAAAAATACATTTTGAACATCTGTTATTTCGACTCAAATATATTTTCTGTAAATGTACTTCCATTTAGAATTCAGTGGTTGTTGCCCGTTTTTTTTTTTTTTTTTTTTTGCCTAAGGTGAAAGTGCCGCTTGAATTATGCGGGACGTAAAAGAAAGCCATACGTGTTGTGGTTTCAAATGTTGGCAACGATGTTCCTCCAACTTTTAAATGCGACTCTCGTTCGTGCCGTCTCTAAAAGTAACATTTGTAGTTTTATCGAAGCAGGCAAACTTGATTATCTTTTCCTACAGTTTGTGGTGGACACTTTAAGAAATGAAAAATACAAATGTCGTCAAGACTATGTGAATAGATAGGCTAAATCCACTAAACGCATTTAAAACAAGGGCCGTGTTTAGCGCAGTGATTAGAACGTTCGCCTATCTCTAAAGCGATCTGAGTTCGATTCTTGGCGAGGTCGGTCCAGGTCCCATTACAATGTGGCAACATTGCATGTAGATAGTTCCCTCTTGCGCTCCATGATCAGGTATTGTTTTGCGTTTGTTAAGTCAAGTAAACATAGAATCATGTTTGGACTGCTCAGGATTTGAACCCGGACCAATAATATGCAGGTCAGAACAGTAGTAGTAAGATAAGTAAGGTATACGTGGAGCGGAAGAGGGGACTTAGTACAGTGCTATGTTGCCACATTGTTCGGGTAAAATGTTTTACGGTGACACTTTCGTCTTCATTTTTTCCCAGGATTCTCAAGGTGTGCTTATTGTTTCTGTATGTCCTGTATACATACACACAAAGTCCTACATACATATATCTGTGTGTGATGGGACATTTTACAAAAAATGAAATCTGGCAGGTTTTTATAGTTTGCCATTTTAATTGTAAAATTATTTGAATAAACATGACCTAATTATTTAGTTCATGTGTTATGACAAGAAAATTATTTAGCATACATAGTTCTGGATGAATATCGTGGATACGTTTCGTATTAAAGGTAGAAAACTTGTTAGAGGGGGCATTTTGTAACACTACGTACTAGAAAAGTACATGGCAAATGTGCCTTACGTACGTTTGCAAAATTACAGTGGGGCGGACTTGTCTGGTTTTAAACGGCAACACAAGTTTTCACCTGTTGTTTTAATAGGGCGTGTAATTTTTTATTACTTATTCATGTGTAACTCACCAACCATACATACAATTTATTTTAATAAAATTTAGGATATTTTTTAACATACTTGGTTTTATTTTGTCCTTCTTTTGAAGTTTCGTGTTCCGTAATGTAGAAAGACGCGTATTATTTAAAAATGTATTAAAATCGGCAACCTGCTGTAACTGAAGCCAGAAAGGTGAACACATCTAACCCTTATTATCTGCAAGGTAACAAGGGCGAAAATTTCACTCTAACCAAGGACTGCATCGCTACTATGTTCCAGGCTCAATTTTTCAGCCACACGGAGATATTTTCACCGACAGTACTTTGCATTCACTTTGACGAAATTTTAGTTTTGCAGGTTAAAATTAACTATCTGAAAAATATTACTTAGTACCTTCATGCACAAATGTCGCTATCACTCGATCATTTTTATGTATTTTAAAAATATCTTTGAAAGTGCGTAGCACATAGTTAACCTTACAATCACTGTGTATAGAACGTAATTTTTTTTTTTCGGTTTAAAAAAATTATGATATTAAAGGTAAATCCCGACAGACTTTTTGAGCACACTTTTTATTGGAGGTAATCATAATATGTTCTTAAAATCATTCACTGTTAGAAAAGAAAAATTGTTGTGACGAAATGTAATATTTTATATCCTAAATATTTCCTGCATGCGATGGTAAATATTATTTACATTTAATTAATATTGATTTGTAAAATACACGTTTGTATTCTACTCTTTGTGTGGAATTTTATTTTTCTAAAAATACACACAGGCTACGAGAAGTTAATTAATGATTCCCGTTACCCAATTCAACAGCTGCAGGTCAAATAACCCTGATTTAAAAAGGTGACGGACTTCTTAAATGCTACACGTTTATTATGAAACTTTCTTAAAGATTGAAACGAAAAGAAAATCGTTCCCGTGGCAATGATGATAACTGCGTATATCGGAACCTAAGTCCTTGTAAATTTCGGTTTAATTCAGAAAAATACAGCGATTGTTAACAAATATGCCTAATTTTCAAAGAACATAAATCTTGAGTGCATGAAAACTATTTTACTTATGTTAACCTTATGCAATTATGCCGTAGCTACGTAATATTTTAGTGAGAAAACAAATAAATATATCCGTTCACTTAATTTATTGTCTTTCTTTAAATTCTATTATTGTTTGGTGAAAGTCAGGGTACGCCTTAGCAAATCTCTCGTATATGAACCACGAGTGCAACTTACAGCAAAAAAAAAAAAAAAAATCTACTGAAAGTATTTTCAGCAAATCGGCAATAAATCATAATTTAATTTATGAGTGAGTACAGCACTCGGGCAACCAGCTCATATTTATTCAATCGGCTAAAAAAAAAAAAAATCCTACATTTACAAATTTTTTTGAAGTCGGTTTGTGAAAAGTTTTTTTTTTTTTTTTTTTTGCTGTCTAATTTTTTTCGAACAACTCTACCGTGTATAAGTAATTAACTATACCTTAAACGAGTGAGATATTTTGGTCAGCGCTTAACATATAGGTCTTCAGCGCTGCTGAGGGATGGCATGAGGTGAGTATGGAGCAGCACCGAAATGAAGAGGCGGGGGAAACGGAAGATCCCAGAGGGTCCGGCACGATTTCCACATGTGAAAATCCGGAGACCAACCCCCCCCCCCCCCGGGAATAACATATGTCTGGTATATCCTCCAGAAAATTGCGAGCGGTCTTAGCTTAATTTCATTTTGACTCTATGCTGAAATCATTTGGAATAGTAATTTTTAATTTTTTTTTTTTACCATATCATTTCTGACAGCAGAATTTCCTTTCTCACATTTCAATAATTTAATTGATTCCTTTAAATTTAAGCGCAATTTCTTACTTCTACATGTAAATTAATTAAATTCAAATCTTTTGCAGTGCGTTAGGTAACGTAGAGGCACTTAAAACCAAGATGTCTTAAAGTGTTGCAGGCAGACGAATACCGGCATTCATCGGTTAGGCTCCAGGTTTATACGTGAATAGGTCGAGGGAGTGTCGTTTGGGTTTATTAGTGTTCGTTGCACTATTTTACACTGTAATCATAATAATGAATCATGTAAATTAAACCATAAATATATCGAGAATACATAAAAAAAGTACACATGCAAACGTATGCCAGTCTGTAGTAAATTATTTTTAGTGACCACGATTTTACCACCGATATTGTAAAATAGTAAGATGTTAAATAAAAATTTAGTTACCTTTGCTTTGAAAAACTTTGTCTTTTTTGTAATACTTTTTGCAATTACGAAAACATAGAATGTTACTGAGCAATTTCGAAAAATGTAATTTGTAAGGACAAGTAATTTAAGAGAGTTCAATGCGTTTAGGAAACTTTATTTTTCGCGACATAAAAATACACATTTTAAATAACCCCCACAATTTCTCCACGTTAGAAAGTCCTAGAAATATTATGTTTAGAAATACAAGTCTCGTTAGAAATTTCGGCTGCGACAGGTCGCATCCACTCGCAGATGTAATCTCTCGGAGCGTGGCCCGAATATCGAAATGCGACGTGTAACTCGAGGATTTATGCAGCGTGCGAACTGTGCTACCTCCGAGGGGTTGACGTCGTCAGGAAGTCTGTGGAACATGCCAGGGAACCGTCATCCATTTTCTTGCCGCTTCCGTCGCGCGTGAATCTCCCCGAAGGGTGGAAAGCCAAACACAAGCTGCTCTTGTATCATGGACGTGTCAAGCCATACTTCACCGCGCACACACGGATGTAGCGAGGCAAATTTCCTCAAACGTCCCAATGCGGAATAAATCACGAAACGCACCCTCTTTCAACATGAGTGCCTCGCGTTTAAAATTATGGGGTTAACTGAGCTAGTCTGACCTGGCCATCGTAGCTAGGGTAGGGAAAGCAAATCTTTAAGACCATGCTATTATGTTTATAACTTACGTTTTTTGCGATTGGCAGGCGTCAAAAATCTGATACGTAGGTTGGTTTAAAATTGTGTTATCATATTAGATCATTTTTCTAGACACTCCGTACTATATATTTAGCTAATTATGTAACTAAGAAGATTCCGTATAGTTAACTTATAAGACTTTGCGGTATAATAATATATTTTCTTGAAAAAAATTTTATTTTTTAAGAAAATATATTTTTTAAACCAACCTGCGAAACATATTTGTGGTGTCAGCTATCGTTTAAACGTAAAAAAAAAAAAAAAAACATTATTACAACAAAAGCAGAAACAGAGGAGAATGACCTTAACTGAAGATTACCGACATTTCCTTCCTCTGCAGACCAACTTATGAAACAAAAAAAAAAAAAAATGAAATTGTTGCTATGAATCAAGAGCGAAATGGAATCACGCGTCTTTATGAACGCACGTCGTAATAGTTTCGTTTAGTATGTGGAAAGGTTAAATATAAAATCGAAAATTATATTATGAACACGGTTAATTTTAAACATCGCTCTTCGTCATTGAATTCTGCGGTTTGACTTTGGTATTAGGGAAGGGAGAAATGTAGCTTTGTTCGGGTGTCTTCGGCGAAAAACAAAGTTCTCGTTGTTAAACGTGGGTGTTATAAACTTAGCATTTTCAGATGTTGTACTTAAGCTAAGTTGAGAGGTGTAGCTGTGGTCAGGGGTAGGTAATTTGTACTGAAACTATTTAAATGGTTATGTTAAATGTGAGTGATTCTGTTTAAAATGAAATACGTTTTAACTACCGTGGCTTTATTCTGCAAGGTTTAAGGGGGAGTGTTAGAGCGTTTTACTGTATTTTCAGATTTTGAGCCAAACAATTTATTTTAATTTTATTGGCAAAATTTTCTCTTCGACAAAGGGTAAGATATAATCTTGTAAACTGTTTGACATAAATAATAACAGAATATTTCAATTATTTGTTATGCGGAATCATTGGAGAGAATTCTCGAATGTTAACCTATAGTTCTCTGTCAGTGATCCTAGGTTATGAAATATGCGCGTTATGTCAGGCAGTTTACTAGTAATATATCCAATGCTTAGTAGAAGGTAATTTTTTTATAATATTTTTTTATTATTTCTATGGCTCAAAACTGAAAATAAAATAATATGTTCTTACACTCCTCCTGAACGTTAATGTTTACTGCATGTTTTAAACTACATTATTAAGGTTGGATTAATTAATTTAATTAATTGCAATCGTTTAAATGAAGCGGCGGGTGTTTAATTTATTTTCTTACCCCAGCTTTCATAATTAATCAGTATGGTATTAAATTTGTCAAATAATTTTTATTTCTGGTGTTACGTCAGGAAAACACATGCACACATTATTAATCATGTAACCTTTAAAATCCCTTGTATTAAATCTTGTATAAGCACCTAGAAGTTCGTTGCGTGGTAATTTGGTTTTGCCCCAGATATTGTAATTTTTTACCCCTGAAGTTAGGCCTCATTAGTCTCCATAATTCCAGTTCTACTACAGAATAATTCCATTGTAGGCCTATGCGTAACAATATATTGTACTCCATTCCATATAAGTTTGGATAAATTTGACAGCAACTTCCGGGCAATAATTTGTAATATTTTGTGTGATTTGTGGCACTACACGAGACAAACTTTGCAGTGCAAATGCTGAAATTGAAATCTCCGGTTCATTTTAAAGCTACAAATGACTTGCATCGTGTAACAAATCACAAAAAAATTAAAAATTAATGCACATAAGTTGCTGTCAAATTTATCAAAACTTATATGAAACAGAGTATTTAAATAAATTAATATGCTATAAATAAATACTACATAGGTATTTGATCGAAGAACTGCGACGCCTTTTTGCCGATCTCCATTGATTTTGTCATATGTATATATATATATATATATATATATATATATATATATATATATACACACACACACACACACACAAATCTTCGTCACGGAGTAGGTTATCGGACTATCAACTTTATTATAGTGTACCAACTTGCCACTAGGCGGCGCTGAAGCGCATCAGCTTCTATACTTGGCGTCCCCTTATGACCTATAGGTTATAAGACCAGGGAAAGGGGGATAGCAATTCGGTCAGCACCGGTTTTTATGTGAACACCGCTATGATATTATCTGATATCTGCGAAATTCTGATACCAAGTTATAACTTACGTTGCTAAAACCATGAACCATAATTTCTACTGTCTCCATGATTATTATACATTTTATTCTTAAACTGAAGCAGTTATTGCAACTTTTTTGAAAAATTTTGTTAAAATTTGTTTTACTATACATGTTAAATTTTTTTCTTGTTAAAATATTATATAAATTTAGCTAATTAGTTCATTAATTATAATGACCTCAGTTACATTATTAGCTGTAACCATTCTGTATTTTGTCTTGAAAAATTAGTTAACATAGTAAAAACACTGTTTTTACAAAACTGCAACAGTTCTTCGATATGTGCTTTTGTGTAGGATATAGAAAATAACTCTCGTGAAATGAGAAGAAATACTGACAAAAATATTTACTTCATGTGAATTGCTGCTTTACAACCATCCACGTATTTTTTCGGTGGCAAAATATTACCTAAGACAAGAAGAAACTTTAGATCTTCGCTACGCAAATTCTGTGGATCTGCAGTGGTTTATATTCTTGAAGTGACGCAAGGCCGTTTGCGAAAGTGTTTTCTGTCGTTGCAGATTTTGAGAGTGCGTGAGATGAAACGTGATATTTTTTTTTTGGCGTGGTTGGCAGCTGTCGCGAGTTGGAGAGAGGGTTGGACGAATGATAGGGCCTGGCAACGGAGAAGGAAAGAATGGAGTCCCTCTCCGAGTGTCAAGTTATTTATTGAACCACACTACGGGGCACTCAAATCCTGGCATGGAGCCAGTGCATTACTGTCTCCGCTTTCCGTGGTATATTCGCTGTAGTAAGGCCAGGGGTAGAGGAGGAATGTGGGTTGCGAATAACCGTGTGATGCATCACTGTCGCGGTGTCGATAACTTTTCTCATTCAGAAAGTAGTGGCACGTTGTCGCTGTCTTATTTGTCTCCTCGACGTCCGAGCTCCATAACGTTGTGTGCGGAAGCCAATGCAAAATTGCGTTCTGGTCAGTAGTATATGGAATTGCAACGGAAGTTATCCTCTAAACACTCAATATTAATTCAACATACAAGTTCCATACATATACAATTTTGACATTCTTATTTACACTAACACGTTTGCAATAATTTCGATGTTTTCAGTTTTATGAAGTGTTTATACAGTATACATTCCAAGGTTGCAGTATAAATAAACACTGTGATAGGTGAGCTCTAGATCATTGGTTTCCGGGTCAGTTAACAATGTCGTTGCGGCAGGAAATAGGTCCTACGCTACATTGCTGCGTTTTACTTCAGAATAGGTAATTTTATCGTTTAATTGCGTTTTTTAACACTCTGTAATATAATGTCACTCTGTGAGCATGAAATACAATTCGTGCATGGAATGGATTAACTACGACTTAACGCGACAACGCGACGCCAACGTCCGTCGTGATTCCATTTCCTTCACAGCGAGGCCGCGACTCCTTTTCTCGACTTGTCACCAATCGATAGCTCGCGAAACATGCGGAGATGGTACGGCGGTTTGTTGCACAGCCAATGACTTTGAAGCGCGGGAACAGGCGGAGTGACACAAGCTGCAATCTTATAATGGATAGAGTATAGTTCAAACTTTGTATTTCAACAAATATAACTTCATACAATGACTAGCCTGTGCTCCCGACTTTCGTTTGTGTGGTTTTCAATTTAATGCAATAACATATTTTGTACGCATTATTTTCTTCGACAAATAAAAAATAACTGCCTCTTTTAGTATTGCTAAAGTTCCGTCAAAGTACTGGAAGTTATCTTAAGGAATTTGTATAAACTTTTAAAAATGTAAATAAATAAGAAAAAATTTGTCTACATGTTTGGTCCCCCGTTTTCCTCTCCTACTGATGGGATTTTGTCCACGTGTGGTTCGCGTTATATCATCGTACAGCCAAAAACCAAACAGTTACGATTGCATAGAAATTAACGCTGCGGAATTCTGCTTTTATATATACAAATAATAGGAATATATAAATTTCACACCTAAGTCCTAGCTTAAACCTGTGGTAGTGATATACTGAATACGGCTTGCGCGACATCACAAAATTAATACAAATACTGATGACTATGCATAGATCCTAACCCACAGCTGTAAAGAAGGAGAGTTAAAAATTGGCAACTAAGTACTGTACGTGTGAGATTCTTAATGTTGCCTTGCGTTAAAACAGAATTAATTCCCAACGAATAACGCGACGAAATCCCCTCGATTCAATACACAGAATATAATTTACATCAGAAATATTTATCGGACCGTATTTCAAGTGTTAAGATTTGACGTGTCTAGCCGAGTGTGCCACACGGAAGTTTCTTCCCTTCCAATAAGTTTCCTCATCACAGCTAAAAATCTAGAATCAGAAGACGACAGAATGAAGTGTATTTCATTCCCGTCTGGTGCAATACTTTCCAGGTTGTCTCTTAGGAATTGATTATTAATAAACGGAAGTAAGGAAATAAAAAAGTATGAGGGTTGGGCGTGGGTACAAGACGTAAATGAAAAATGTAGCTGAATGTCACGGCTGTGAACTTTTTTATTTTTCGCAGATGAGAAGACAATATCTTCCACTCTACTTGTGCAGTTCAAACCAGACCTACGTTCCAAACTATGCACGCAAGGCAACTTCATTTTAACTCCTGAACTCTACACTACAATCTTTCATTAGGATGCATTTCCCTGAAAGATTTCCAATAAACGGTGCTGCAGCTTTCTTTTATGTCAGCTCGGCTACACATACTTTATATCTGCTGAAAATCATGTTCAACTTTTAACCATACATTTTTACTTTTTACCTCTAACCAACCGCTTGTAAATTTACACTTAGTTTTCCAGATAGTCAAATTAATTTTTTAAAGGCACTAATACGGTATACAAGATAAAGAAACAGTTGACGAATCGCATGTGGGTGCACGGGGTAGCCGAAAAGCATTTTTGTCGTATTATGTTGTGATGCATAGTTTTGCAAGCACACCTGAAGATTACTAAATATTTTGCTTTACAAGGCACAAACGTTACTTTCTTACCTAAAAGCGTTATCAAATTGTAGATCTTCTTTAACTTTAATAATTTTTGACTAGTAACATTCTGGAGAAAGAAGTTTATTTTTTTCTGTGGATGGTCACAAATGTATAATCACTTGAAGTCAAGCAATACCGACTGTATAGATTGCACGGAACTATGCCATGCGCCATATATATGTCAATACCACAAAGTAAAATATACAGGTCAACTAAAAAGCAGGAGTTTCCTTATTCCAAAATAGTGGGTACTGATTCCACTTAGATTCAACCAGTAATTTTATTTACCGAAAGTTTGGCATAACGTCAAACGACTATATTTGGAAAATATTCAGAATAGCGTCTCAACGCATACCGGTCGAACTATAGACTTTAAAGACATAGTTCATAAAACTGAAAAAGTTTATGTGCATGTTATAAGTAGCCGCACGTAAAGAAAATTGTAGTTTACGAAACCTGAAATTTTCGGTTTTTCGTGAGGTTAGTTTTGGTCAGATTAGGTTATTTGACCAGTAAATTTTTTTCGTTAGGTAAGGTAATGTTAGATTACCTAAGGTAATATTAAGAAACCTTACCTAACTTAACGATTAAAGGAAAACGTAAGGGTAAAATGACCTAACCAAAACTAACACAAACTAACTAAACGTAACCTAACCTAACGGAAAACGGAAAAATTCGAAGTAAGCAGGCATAAATACATTTTCGTCTACCTTAAGTTTCTTTTAACTTATATTGAAACATATTTTACCAAAAAAAACATAAAAAATAACACCCCAGAGGAATTCAGTCAGTTTTATTTTTAACTGTAATTATTCTAAAGATAAAATTCAGTCAGATTTCGAAAACTCACAGAGACATTAGACGTACATAAAGAATATGAAAAAATATAGAATTAAAATACAACAGTGGACACTGGACAACAAACAACTGCCAGAAGTCAACGTGACACAAGTTACATTCAACGCAAAAAAAAAAAAAACGCAACGTTTCGGGAATTGCAATCTATTCCCGTCTTCAGGCTGAGACACAGCTGGTCGGACCACCAATATGGGAATTAACTAAACAAATGGTTTTGGAATTGATTTTTCTGTTTTTTTTTTTATTTTGGTACTTGGTCATTTAACACAAGTTCAGTCAACATAACATAAGAAATTGCGTTTGTCCACAAACCAATACACTCTTATTGTTAACTCCCATTTCAGGAAAAATAAAAAAATACGCTAAATACCTAACAGTTATCACGTATCATTACCGTCGTCTTCGTTTACTCATCTAAACGTGTAAGGCATGTACGCAAGCATTCGTTGAAGATAAATTGAAAATACCTCCAATTACCTACACATAACGGTTATAACTGAGGTAACAATAATGCAGAATTATTTTCTTCGCGAGGACTTTTGGCATTAAGAGAAATGCACGTTTTGGTGTCATAGGCTAACATCCGTAGTTTTTCGGGTTTGTTTTCTACAACTTATAGGAATCTGACACTCCATTGGCCATAACACAGCTTTTCTGAAACAAATTAAAATTAAGAATTAATGAGAACCACAGTTAAGTAGATCTGTTAGAAGAATCATTTTTTTCATGTAAGTTTACAATATTAGATAAAATGGTTAAACATTCAATATTGTCAAGTAGCAAACTGAACGTAAAGTAAACTGTTGTTTTCTCGGTAAAATTTACGTCCGAAATAATAAAACTTTTTTTTAACAAATTAAGCAATCTAAAGATAAAATGAGTGAAGTCAAAGATAAGTTTTTCAGGTATTTCGTTGAAGCAAAGAAAGCTGTCTGTGTCAGTATCTGACAAAAAAAAAAAAAACAGTGGAACATAAATCTTATGAAATTGTATTTTAACTGCTCTTAGGATAATATGTGGACACTTGAACTAGGCGCAGTTCGTGAAACATCTAAAACTATCTCCAATCTGTGAATTACGGTTTTTACTTCGAAAGGGCGGAGAGGGGATGACGAGTAGCCACTAAATTCTCCAAATAAAGTGCGGGTCCACTGATCCTGCCAAAGGAAAATTTGATTTTCAAAGCTCAAAGAACTATTACTTAAGCAATTGTGTGCTAAAAACAGAATACATCACTAGTAGAAAATGTGCTATATTTTTCCTGAGAATATTTGGGATGAGTGAACGATTTTTAAATTACCAGTACATAGTCTGTAACATAAATAATAAACGTGTAAAAATTTTATGTGCATACTTTTAAGTATTATATAACTAATCCAAAACACTTTTATTTTCCAATTAAAAAATGTTCAAACTGTAAGGTATTAAGGGGGAAAGTCAAATCCCTGGCAGGGCAAGAATTTTCATGACATGAGACAGGGGAAAACAAATATGAGAAGTGGAATTATTTGGCACCACCTAATTGATTTGCGCCCTAAATATTTGCAAACGCAATTCCGTAAAATCTGCAAACGTTACAAGTATTTTGTTTTCTTTGCGAAAATTAGCGTCACTGCACAGGTTTGCTGTTGAGAGCGGGCCGTTCACCGCGAAATTCCCAGTTCGTAAGTAGAAAGGTCGCGCGCCGGCAGTGACGTAGATGTCCGGTGCTCATCCCTATTTACCTTCAGTCCCAGTGACCTGAAAATTCCTAGCGAAGCATGCGCGTACGCACTGCCGGCGCGTTAGGGGTGAGTCGATCGACGACAAACAAAACAGAACTCTGACGCAGGTGACATTTACGTTTGTGTTTGTCTCCCTCTTTCTTCTCATTTTTATTTCAGGTGCACACATACCCTTACGCTCTCTCTCTCTACCTCACTCTATGGGGTCTGTCTTAAGGGCGAGTGTTGGACAATTTTATTGCGTTTGTAATTTTTGAGCCATAACATTCATTCAAACAGCATTGTGAAAAATTTGTTTTCGACAGATCATATGATAATATATTCTTGATAAACTGCTTGACACAAATATTACTAGAATATTTCAATAAGTTGTCACTCAGAATCATTGCAAAGGAATTAAAGGTTACCTTCAAAGCCACATATGTCTACAGATATTGCACTGGTAACAGTGATTAATAAACGATAACATGAGAATGTGTACGAAGTTGAGCTACATAATTACGTAGTTTAGGGCACGTTATACAGTAATTATCGTAGTCCTAATTTAGTTTTCTTATTTGTACCACATACTTTTTCCTTACTTTAGACATTACCTGTAGTGAAATTATTATTAAATTTAGGAAGTTAAAAAATTTTTAAAACAAAAATATTTAAATTTAGTTGTTTTGTATACGTCGACTTGTAGCCTGCAACATTGTTACGAACAGTAATTTTTTTTTTTTTTTTCAGTTTGGTATGTGACTTCGTTTTAGTGCCGTGCATTAAACTGCAACACACTAATTTTGACGTTTCTGAGCCATCACGCAGAAACTATGAGAAATAAACAAGGTTCATAATAGAAACAATAAGACACAATTTAAGTCCAAAATAAAAGTATATATCTGGTACAAATAAAAGCTATAAATATAACGATGATAATTGCGTAAGAGTGCCCTTTATGCCTATATTGTAGTACTATATATATATATGTAATTCCGATATTAAAAAATGCTATAATTAACGAATTAAGACGTAACAAGCTGTTTCAGGAAACGATACGAAAGTAAACTATGAAAAATACAGATTTTTCAGATTACCGCTAACACCTATGTTTCTGACCATCAGAAGCGCTAGTTTCAAAATAGTTCGCAGTCCATAAGACACACACGTGGTTAAAAATGTATACTTTTCTGTACTTCGTAAATACGCTTTATGTGAACAGCCTGTACTTTTATGCACTGAAATTTGCCTGTTGTCTCAAAAAAACTTTCCAGATTAAGCATCATGATTAAAACTTCTATATTTTAGTGCCTTCTCTCAAACTCACGAATGTAAATACTTATTAGGAAGGAAAATTGTATAAGAGCTCTGCAGATAACTTTTTTTTAGCCTCGATTCTAAAAAAAAAAGTTAGAGAAATTGAAGGGAAACTTTGCTGTATGCGTGTTATGAAAAACTTTCTCATTCTTGGAATATAGGAGGGGAGGGGGCAGGAATAAATAAATAAATAAATTACGTTGGAGGCTTGTAGTTCGTGACCGAATTACGGTACACTGATAATTTTATTTTTTCCTTTAAGCAAGACGTAAAACTTTTTTCCTTAGATTTATTTCGTTTGTTATAATTTCGTCGGGTTGCCTCGTGGAAACAGTACATTCTAGCAACCGCAATACGGCCAAACATGCGAAAATATAGTCAATAAACCTTTGGTTAGCTTCGTGTTCTTTTGCCGTTCTGTCTTCCATTTTCAATAACTCTTTGGTTAGTTTTTCTGTTACAGACCACCGTTAAATTTTTTCTTCGATGCACATTTTTCTCAGTTTTACATATATGTACTTTTTTTTTCGTCTGAAGCAATTATCGATGTTCATTTTTATTTTACTTCCGATTACGGTTTATTTGCAGTGAATCTCAAAAAATGTCTTCCGGTTTCATTTTGATATCCGCCCCTGAAATATTACCCAGCATCTACTGCTCCACCCTTTTCTCTTTTGTAACAACGCAATTTGTTTTAGGACTCGTACAATGGACGCCGAGTTATTTTTACTTATCAGTAACATTCTTCATTTCAACTTAAAAACAGTGAAAATAATTCACACTTCTTAGAAATAAGTAACGTTATTTGTAATCCTTAAAGCCCTGCTCAAGTAACATACAACGAATAAAATTACGTATCTTCCCAATTTAAGTTTTTAAACTGTGATTAAATAAGTGTGGAATTAAACGGTTGGTGTTTACTTTCCCTCAAAAGAAGAGGATCAATCATGCGAATTTTCATTTGGGAATTCTTCCTAGCGGCAATAAACTTGCATAACGCGTTTTGTACTTCACGGATATGGTGCGTTCGTAAGGAATGGCTGGGTCAAATATAAGCCGTAGAACAGATCATGTCGGTGTCGACTAGGGAATCCACGGTATGTGAATTACTACGCAATAGCGAATATTTTACAGAATATTTTTGATCTAACAGAAAACTAACTTAATTGAAGCTATTTTCTGCAAGGCATCTGTTGAAAAATTCCTTCTTCCAGGAACGTGAAGCATCATTGAAAATATATCCAGAAACTACTAGAAATTCAGACCTTTTATAATTTAAGTTTCGAATTTTGGGCAAACCTTGAAACTAATATAAAAGATAATTTATATTTTGGATTAGAAATTTTTGTAAATGTAGAAGTAAATATTACGCAAGTACACGTTAGTGTACACTAATTTGTGACAGAATAGTACTTTCGTTAAACAAGCCGAATAATCACGGAATCACAGAATTTAGAGTGTTGTCCGGCGACGTCCAACTGGTTTTCTCAGGTAGCTTCCGTATATCCCCCGACATTTAGTACCAAGGCTGTTTCGCACACATTTCCTGTCACCCTTTACCAGAGCTGACATCCTCGCTGTTAAAAGCCATATGTTCCTGGTCCGTATGATGTTTTATGACGTTTTCTCTCTTTTTCTATACGGGTACAGGAAAAATTATTGCTAGGGACCAGTGAATTGCGCGAAAATATTGTTGATCCACTTTGTTTCAATTCCTTACAGGCACACCTGTAACTGTGCTTCATGGTCAATAATGGGATATGATCAACTCTCGAAGTCTTGTGGTTATATCTGCTAATCACAGACTTTTGGTGACGCAGTAACCTTGTTCTGATTGTCGCAGTCGAATATCAATGACTAGAGACCGGAAATAATCGCAGGCACACTGACCTGTAAGCTCACTGAAAGAAAACTATTGTTGTCGGTGCCTTACTTCTGTTAAAATAGGGACAACACTCCAGTTTTGTTGTTAGTACTATGTAGATTGTTCCTATAACAATCTACTTTGTAGAAGTAATAATAACGTTGTGTAGAAGGAGCCAAGATCATCTTTCTTTTACAGAACATATTGGCACTGCTACAGAACAGATTGTTGTAGGAACAATCTAGATAGTACTAACTACCAAACTGGTGTGTCGTTCCTATTTTAACAGAAGTATGGTACCTACAACAATACTTTTTTTTCTGTGTAGTCTCCAAGAATATTTGTGTACTGAATGTGATAGCTAGAGACATGCCAAATTCGCGTCATCATTTGGTAGCAGATTAAACTTCACTTTACTATACGTAACAGAGTATAATCTGGGATTAAATTGGCCACGTTTTTAAGTGTTGTCATTTATGTGTGTTACGTCATTACAGAGATTGGCCTCTCTTCTGTGTAAGCATTCTCCGCGGCAAGTGACGACAATATCGGCCAGCGGTAGACGTCGAACGAGCCTATAGTCACATGGAGTCTAGTCAGCTGTCAGAAAATAACGTGAATTTTTCACGTCTCTAGTGATAGCAGCTGTTTATTAGCTGCTCGCTGACAGTGAAATGGGTCTGTAATCTGTTACAGTTTTATTACTGGCCTATCTACTTCCAGGAAGTGTCGAGTAAGTCAACGGACAATTATAAACGTGATACAGACCTAAAGTTGTTGGAATTCTAGCTTGCGCCTTAAAAAAAAGTCTAAATCAATATTACCATTCAATATTCCAAGTTTAAGTAAACAGTTTTAACTTTCAGGGTAAATTTGCACCCACTTTGAGGAAAATAGGTTTATTAGTTATGATGGTAACTTCTTGTTTTAAAAATGTAAAACGCTTATAAAAAGCTTGAGTTCCAGGTCGCTCAATATGACAAACAATGGTATTTTAGGCAACTGTACCTCAAAAATAGTATCACAAACATGTAGAGATCAAAACAAGCATACGTTGAATTGTAGCAAATATTTTAAGTCGTTCGCGTGCCGAGTCGCCCTTACCGCTTCCGGACACCTAGGTATACAACACGCAAATTGCGTTTACCTAGGCGGTTACGTTAATTAATACTCGCGCCGGGAGTACGTTTGGCAGCTTCACGTTCAAAAAAATAAAGTGTAATCAGTAGATACCCTAACATTTCTCTGGTTCAACTAGCAGCTGGCTCGAGTCCACAGTACACTCTGTCCTCAGCTTCTTGTTCATTGGCTGCTGTTCCAATGGGTGGCCAGTTGTACATGTTGCAAGGTAGAGCGAGAGACATTACACGGGACAGGCAATTCCGCGAAAATATTTTTTCCCCACTTTGTTTCAGTGCCTTACGTGCACACCTGCATCTCTGCTTTGTGGTCAGCGCGATTGGATGCTGTAACAACCAGCGTATTGAGGTTAAACCCTCAAACCACAGAAGTGATGAGTCGCAGTTACCCGTGTGTTCATTGGCACACTCAAATTAATAACGAATCTGCGGCAAAAACACTCTGCCAGTGGCCATGAAGTTCAGCTGCAGGTACGCACGTAAGGCATTGAAACATAGTGGGGCAAAAATGTTTTTGCCTAAAATTCCTGTCCCTGGTCATTTAGTGTTTTAATACAGGCCTACTATTGGTTCATACTCCTCGTGGAAGAGTTTCCGTAACGTTAACGTAATCGCGTACATAATTAACTTGTTATCGGAGTTTTAAATCTAATACATTCTCCAATGAATTCGCGATATTTCTGGGCCTCTAGTAATCAGTAAGGATCCCTATTTTCCGCGAAAAGATTTTTGCCTCACTTTGTTTCAGTGCTTTACGTACACATCTGCAGTTATGCTTCGTGGTCAGTGATTGGATATTTGAACTCTCACGAGCCTTGGGATTCTACCGACAAATCACAGACGTGTGGTGCTGCAGGAATGATACTGTAATTGGATCAGTCAAATGAGATACGGCTCTTCACATAGACAGGCTGTCAATAACCATGAAGTAGAACTGCAGATGTTCACGTAAGGCACTGAAACAAACTGCGGCAAAATTCTTTTCGCGAAAAACAAGGGTCCCTGTTAATCAGTTACTCCTTCGTTCACACATCAGGTGATTACCACTCTTAAGATGGTTTCTCGAACGGAGGCTTAATGCTGTGGTTGACGAACACGGCGTGAGAGCGATAGCACTTTAAGATGTTCGTGATTCCAGCAGAAAAATATATGATTATACCCAGTGGCGTGTTATGGTCGCTTTTCAGGAAAAGCGGTGTTAGATCGAACGATACACTCTGGGAATATAAATGTTTAATAGGCATGAAGGAATCAAGCGATAAGATTGTTACAGATGATGGTTAGAGATGATGGTTCATCGCGGGAAAACTTGACTGTTGGCTTGATTTCAACACACGTACAGCTTACCTGAAGATTACTGGCTTGAGATTGTGTTTGGCGCTGTTACCCTATTTGAATCGGCCAATGAGAATCCCGTTATTATAATATTTGATGGCAGTTTTTGGTTTTCAGACAATTATGTTGTGTCAGAAATATATCACCGAATAATATATGTAGCAAGAAACTACAGCGTTTTCATAGGTATGTTGGCACAAAATATTTCCCCGATATACCAGCATATCTAATGCTAGTGTACCGCGAAAATGTTTTGTGCCAAAATACCCATGAAACCACTGTAGCTTCTTGCAACATGTTTGATTTGGTTACGTACGTCTGACGAAACTTAGTTGTCTGTAGACGAATAACTAGAGACTGGAAAAATTCTCGGGTCACTGAGCAGTTGGCTAGCCGTCAAGAATATATATGTACTCAAGTAAACAATAGCAGCTCATTAGCTGTTCCTTAACACAGATATATGGGCCTTCAAATAGTTACGTTTTTTTATTGGCTCAGCTGCTTCCGGGAACTGTCATAATAGTCGAGGGCTAGTTACGAAATAGACGCGATCTTATAGTAGTTGGAATTATTGCTTGTTCCTAAAAGAAAACGGGAATTTTTCAGGTCTCTACCAATAACTAGAGACCTGAAAAATTCGCATTTTCTTTTATGCGCAATCTAGAATTCCAGCAACTATATGTTTGTATCACGTTCACAATTGGCCGTTGACTTACTCGTCACTTCCTGGAAGTAGCTGAGCCAATAATACAACTGTAGCTGAATATGGCCCCATTTCACTGTGTCAGCGAGCAGCTAACAAACACCTGCTGTCTGCACGATTTCACAAATATTCTTGGAGGCTAGCCTACAGGTCATTGAACCCGCAAATTTTTCAGGTATTTACCAATAACAGTTATAAAAATTTACAATAGCAAGATTCTTGTTGGCCTAGTCAAACAGGATAACAGCCTTACTTACAAGCAAATGCCAGTAATCTTTTGAAAAGCCTAACGTACGTTGAAATCCAGCAACAGTCAAGTTTTCCGGCAATAAACCATCATTAGAGGAACGTCAATTTCGCGGGTTCATCTGGCACCAGTCTAAACTTGTCAGTCATATACACCCACTGGCCACAATCGATTATCTATTAGCTTTTAACCGTACAAGCAGGTAACAAGCGATAGCACTTCGCACCATTTCCTTATTTACTACTGTCTTGCAGTAGTCAAACGCGTTTCGTAACAGCCGCCAGCAAGTC
Source organism: Medauroidea extradentata (assembly GCA_003012365.1). Classification (NCBI taxonomy): domain Eukaryota; kingdom Metazoa; phylum Arthropoda; class Insecta; order Phasmatodea; family Phasmatidae; genus Medauroidea; species Medauroidea extradentata. The sequence goes on from PNEQ01070222.1 coordinate 57,107, forward strand.
ACAGACATGACAATGAAGTATACATAATTGGCGTTCAACCTGACCTGGAATGTATCTGCAAAATTTACCTACCTCTGACAATCATCTCTAAAGATAATTTTCCTGTTACTGAGGTTGTGTGATTGGACAGTTCCTACCTAGCCTCCCGCGCGCTACTTGCAGAAGAGTGAACGTGTACTTGCCAGACAAATGATTCCATAGACAATTCAGAGTTGAGTATAATCACTGCTGAGCACTGTACATCTTGGAGCACTTCCATGCTTCGCCAATGATTATACCTTTTATATTTGAAACAAAAATGTTCGCCAATTGGCTCAATACCCAGTTGAAGTTGTAGAGCGTTTCATCTGACTATCTCTCCACCTGTCGATATCCCAGGGTAGTGCCTGCGCTAGGAAATTTCTCTTGGGAATGTAAGCGAAATGAAAGGAGTAATCGAAGGAAATTTCACAAGTACTCGAATCCGAGCTACTTTACTAGGGGAAACTCCGGCACGGAATTGTAGGGCTTAGCCAGCCGTGTTAACCCGAGAACATCTGTTCCAAATATGAACTTCTCGAAGCTGTAGTTGAGAGGAACTAGGAAGGTTTTCATTGGCTACCCTGCGACCGGGGACGTTCTGGTCTAGGGAATTTACCGGTAAAGTTTGAAAGTACTTTCTCTGCGTTGACTCTGTAAAGCGACTGTGAACCCACCGACGTGTAACATCCATGGAACCCACGCAAATAGCTGCGTGTCTCGCTGAGGATAAAACTCGGAAGTTGTTGCATGCTCGGAAGATGTCTGCCTTTGGCCGACAAGTAAGTGGGTCGACCCCGGAGAGTAATTCTAACCTACAAAACAGTACAAGTCTCATAGTTTATTGAAAACACTATAGAGAAACGTAGAGACCCCTACTTTTCGCAAACATATTTCTGCTTGACTGGATTTATTTACTTGGACATACTCCATTGCGAAATAAATGACTGTTAAAAGGAAAACTAAAAATAATACAAGAAAACAATAAATAAGTAGAATATGTTTTGGTCATCAGGATACATATACAACAAGAAATTCAAAAACTGGAATCTGGTCAGATAAAAACAATGAACAAACAGAAAATAAAAGAAAAGAAACCCATAGTTTTTCCAGCCTCCTCATCAGTCGCACTCGTGTTCCTGAACCCTGTGTGTCTACCTGATGACGGGAACAGATTCCAGTTCCCGAAACGTCGTTTATACTGACTGTTTGGAAAACTACTGTGTTTTGTTTCGTCTCATCATTTGTGTCGTTTGTTGTTTTTTTCTGTTTGTGTCCGACATATTTGCGTTTTTGTTTAGTCTCATCGTTGTTTTGTTGTATTTCTGTTTGTGTTTTTGTCTCGTCTCATCGTTGTGTCGCTTGTCAACTTAGCTATTTTTATATTCTTGTTTTTTCTTTTTTTTCTGTTTGTTCATTGTTTTTATCTGACCAGATTCCAGTGTTTGAATTTCTTGTTGTGTATGTATCCTGATGACCAAAGCATATTCTGCTTATTTATTGTTTTCTTGTATTATTTTTAGTTTTCCTTTTAACAGTCATTTATTTCGCAATGGAGTACGTCCAAGTAAATAAATCCAGTCATGCACTCCCATTGCACAGTTCTTTCAAAGATAATATTTCTGCTTCGTACTGTTTTTAACGTTTTAAGTGTGACATCTGCAGTTCTGCTTCGTTGTTATTGCATGTTGTGTTTTTGCAGATACTTTTATCACGTGGTTGTACAAACCGGAGTAAGGTTATTGCGATACCACACACTGTAAAAAACTTCCTAAAATGTTGAGGAAATAATTAACCTAAACGCAGTATGGTACAATTACCATACTTTCGCCTTGTAAATATGAACAATTTTACAGTTGTTACAGTAGAAGTCTGGTTACTTTAGTATACAATTGACTGTTTTATAAAAAAGTTAAGGAGTGCTACCGTGGATGTCTGGGAAGCAATTCTACCGTACCTACTTTCTTAGCCTTCCTGTACACTCATGTAGCAAATTTACAAACTATTTTTAGTGTGCACGTCTATGATTCACTGGACTTGAAGCACAGCTGTAAATGTACGGCGTAATAAGCATGTTAGCTAAGTACAATAGTTCATTATTTTTTTATTCAGGACTGTTTCGTGAAGAGGAGTAGCCTCTTTCTTTATTGAATTTACAGGAGTTGTGTTCTAACACGAGGAGTGGGCTTCTTTTCTGAGGCTTGTCACGTGATGAATTCTGTCGGTCGGGCGTCACTACTACATGATTCAAGGGCAGACTTGTTTGTTGTTTTGCTTACATTATCCCCGTGTGAGTAATATTTATTTTGTCGTTGCAAACAGGTGTACATACCTTTGCAGCAAAAATACGGGTCACTAAAGGTAGATATTTAGACAGAGAGAGAGAGAGAGAGAGAGAGAGTGAGTGAAAGCGTATGTGATACATTTACCACAGAAAACTATGACTGTTTGACTGCGCTAAAGTGTTCGACATGTTCAAATTTGACTGTACCAATGTGAGAATTCTGTTATTCGTTGTTGAACGTTAGATATTCTCCTGCAAACTGATTATCTGAATCATTTAATTGCGCTGCCTACCCTGCAGCCCTCGTGGGAAAAGGATAGGTAAATACATTCTAAAGTCAATTTGATGTGTCTCAGCATTTTAGGAGCTGCTTGTATGCCACCACTTGCTTTTTTTTTCATCATGGTGTTGCTCTCACAGATATATGAGCTTCAGTTTTTTACTACAAATACAAGTTTGAGCGAATAGTAATTATTATTCACCAAATGCACTCGAAAACCCACACTCATACATATCCCCCCACATACTATTATTGCAGCAATGTTTTCCTTGACTCATTGAAGGTGCGAAAGCGATATCATGAAATGTATTCATTTTAACATGCCAATCCCTGTCGTTATTCTTACCAGGTTTCTCAGTACACAGAGTCTATAAATAATGAAATATACAATGTTTATTTTCTTACATAAAAATTATCTAGTTTCCATTGTAAATGCAATGCTGTAGTAGTATTAAAATTCCAAATATTTTTGTAACTAATTTTATGCTTGTGAAGAAATGGTTACTTGCATGCACTTGCAGCACTGATTTTTTCCTTTTGACTTCGAAATAACATTTTTGCTTTCACATTTTTTAATTAATCAATCCTATAATTGACCTTCTTAAATAATTGCGACAGACCACAAAATAACACTTGTCAACATTTTCGTTTCATGTATTGAGTTGTGATATTAGTTAAATGAATAAACTGACTTTACGACAACTGCTTTAGAACTTGTTGCGTTAAAAAGACTATGCTTTAAAATCAACAGAGATTTATAACATTTTGAAGGAATACTGATCGAATATTCCCATCTGAATACTGACGTCTTTAAGAAAATAAATTAAGTGCTTCGCCGTATCTTGCAACTTTAACCTCCAAAACACACGTGCATGATTGATAGAGACATGCAAACTTCGCGTTATTTTCTGACAGCTGACTAGACTCCAAGTGACTATAGCGTAGTTTGACGTCTCCCGCTGGCCGATATTGTCGTGACTTGCCGCGGAGATTGCTTACACGGTAGAGAGGCCAATCTCTGTAAAGATACGTAAATCACAACACTTAAAAGTTCGTGGGCAATTTAATTACAGATTATGCTTTGTTATGTACAGGAAAGTGAAGTTTAGTCTGCTACAAAATGATTACGCAAATTTTGCATGTCTCTAATGATTTACAGTATGTCTACAAAGAACTGGAGTGTGCAGACAGTACGCAACGCCGTAAAAAGGGAACAGTTTTTCTTCCCGAAGTCCATTCCACGCGAATGTTACTGAGTCACTAGAAATACTTCGAAAAATTAATAGTCAATACAAACAATTTAAATGCATATTGCATTTCCTGTCGAAATTTGCTTCATTCTTAACACTAAACTTCGTTGTGTCTTCTTTTCTAGTATTGGTTCAGTTGCATTTTCCTTGTAATATTTCACTTTTAGTTATTGGCTATATTTCTTTTGTTATCAGGCCTTTTGCAATCATTCTCTCGCAATAGCGTATGTCCACAAATAGAGCTGATCTTACAATTTTTGAAAATTTTTTTTACTCATTTCTTGAAAATATTGGTTTAATTTTGGTGAAACTTCTATTAGTTTTATGTCGTTAAGGCGGCCGCCTACCCCGCGCTTCAAATGCATTGCAGTGTGTTCGAAAACAGGTTTATTCTACGAAACTATTCTACGTGTGCCCATTGTGCCAACGTACGAAAAGAAAACAAACTCCAGGCAAGTTCGGAACCTCATTGTTAAGACGCCGCGCTCATTAAAACACTGTTTCTACGCCCTGCAACATGGTTAGAAACAGCCTTTTCAGACTAACGTACTTCAAAATGTACTAACCGGATGTATGTGAAACTCAGATTGCGACCTGCACTGAACTTAGTTGCAGACGTTTCATCAATAAAATTATATAGTCACCGCTTAATGTCTTATAGTAAAAACCGTTTGGCGGGAAGCTTTCACACTAGTTCAGATCTTGACTCGTTGAGGCGATGCAGCATTTGATGTGCGTTTTAAGGTTGACCTTACTGCTCCGTCGCCTTTGATCCTCTCACGCGCGGGTACGCAGGGCCCTTAATTTGTACATAATTATTATATTTACTTTCGTGCATTTGAGTAAATTACGTATTGGTTGAAAACTGCTACTAAACGATTTTGTTTTTATTTGTATTAATACTAATTTTTGTGTGATTTTCTGAAACATGATGTTTAGAACAAAATTTTCTCGCAGTAGTGTAGGTATAGGAAATAATTATGTTTAAAATACATTCCCTCTCCAATGTTTAGCGAAACACTGAAAAACAAAGTTTGAGTTTTACTAGAAAAATTTGTAAACTAAACTCAAAGCTTTTAGGTACAACTAGAAAATGCCCATAACTGTTTAAATAAATGTTTATGAACAGTGTGTACGGCGTGAAGAATAGCAACCGTGGGTGGCCTGTCGTTTTCCTTCTTTATAGTATGTAGGTTACAAAAGATTTCTTGCGAACTGGTTTGTCTAACTTCAAACAACTGTTGTAAATTATTAAGAAATTTTTTATAAATTTTACAGTGTCTGTAAGTACATAGAAATAGTTTTAAATACACATAATTATTTGTGTATTAAAAGCATTTCTATAACGTTTATGTTAATTTTTTTTATTACATGCCCTAGTCATAGGTGTTGCTTTCTTGTATTTCAGTTTATTTTACCGAGAATGTTGGCGCAACTGTAACACTTTGCAATTGCATTAGGTAGGACCCGAGATTGATCTCCGGCTTTCCATGGACTTCTGAAATCACTCCAGGGGATTTCTGGGATTGGTCCTAAACAAAGTCCAAGACTGACTACTCTCCCATCTCGTGTCATTGTACCAAGTTGTATGTCGCCGTGTATAATGACCTCGCTGTCGACGAGACGTAAAGCCACATTACCTTACCTTGAGTATATTTTATTTGTCACACGCAATGTGGCATGTTTGCGATGAGGCGAGTAATTTGTTTAAGAGCTTTTAGAAACGTTTTTTCGGACCACGTGTATTAAATAATACGCCCTGCTATTAAAGGCGTGGTCTCTGTCCTTCTCCATTAATTATTTGCAGCTCTCGTCTTGTCTCCCTTCTTTGGGGTAGCTTTTCAGGTCTGTAATTAAGCCCTCTTGTTTATAATTTTGTTTGGCGCAACGATATCTATGTATTTGCACCATTGAACGTCAGCAGCCCACAGACATGGCTACAGAGGCAGATGTTTCATATCGACAGTTAACAGTAAAGAATCTGGCAAACTTGTGTTGTTATTGGTTGGAAATGAGCGATGAGTGGGTTGGCACGCTATAGGATTGTACGTCACGATACTCTGTGTTTCTTCGGTTAGACGTTTTTATGCGTAGCTGTCGTACTTTTTATTTACGCGTGGTAATATCTGCATTCATCTTATTCTCTCTGACTGTGCATGACGGATTTGAACTAATTTAAGCAGAAATATTATATGTTATAGTTGATGAAATAGAAGTTAAGGTTTTATGTGTCTGAATTAATTTAAGTGGATAATATATTTCTGACCCAAATTTTAGTGTTTTGCTTTGTGTTTCTGGAACTTAAAAATAAAATGAGACCTTATAACGATTTTGTTAGCATTAAATATAACCTATCTGTATTGTCACTCTCTAGTGAGAGATTTTGGTAAGCGCTTAACGAGGTCTTTAGTGCTGGTGAAGGGTGACATGAAGTGAGTATGGAGCAACGCCGGAATGAAAGGGCGGGAGAAACGAGAGATCATCGAGAAAACCCGCCAACCAGTGGCATCGCCCGCCACGATTCCCACATGCGAAAATCCGGAGACCGACCCCGCCGGTAATCGAACCCGGATCGCCTTGGTGGGAGGCGAGAGGTCTGACCTCTTTTTCGCTCTCTAATTTTATTGGTTGTGCTTAGAGTAAATTATGTTGAAATTGATTAAAACATCAACAACAACTATTATTATGCCTGAGGCATTAAATGAACCATTTTTGAATATCGTCTTTTCGAGGATAATAAGCAAAATTTTGTACATTGAAATCTTTGCTTCATCTTTATTGATTATACTGCAAGTTCGTAAACGCGAGTGAAGAAAAGTTACAACAGATTTCGCAAAAAAAAAATTATAATAAATTTTAAAGTGCATAGTTTATCTTGAACAACTTGATCGACCGATCTACCGATAGTGTCTTCTTGCACATATGTTAGGCTTTTAAAAACCTCTGTTTGGCATTGTTGAAGTACAATATTGTTAGGGATGGTGAAATTTCGCGAATTCAATTACCTGCATGCTAGAATCAAATATTCTGTGCATACTCAGGTCCCAACCATTTGTCCACTAGCTGCTGCTCAGTGGAACGGCGGACAAAGGACAAATAGACAGGGCTTGAATAGGCATAGGATATTTGATTCTAACATGCAGGTCATTGAATTCGCGAAATTTCACCATCTCTAAATATTGTGTATTATGTATGGAAATAGCCTGACTGCTATAAAACTATATGTTACCTGATAAAAAAATCTCTTCCCAAGATTATGCTTACAGACGGCTGTTATTTGAGCATCGTTTTATGTTTTGCTATTTCACGTGTCTTTAATCATTTAAGAGTTTCTTTGGGTTTATCATGCGGTTAGTTAACAGAATGAAAATTATTCGAGTCTGTAATCGTTATGCTGCAGTACTAAACCATAAAGTAACTTTGACGTGTTAGTTGTTTCAATGAAAATTAATTCACTTGAATTTATAATACTAAGAGTAATAATTGAATATTTATTCCCTAGCCGGCCATAACGCAAGTTGTTTTCGCAATCGAATATTGAGTTTATAATTTAATCTGTTATGGCTTTTACTGCTGCTACTGTTGTTAATGAATATTTCGGTACGCGTTTCACTAATTGCATTTAAATTTGAAAATCTAATTGACCACCGTGAAATTATTGCATGCTGTTTTACTAGTTATTTTTCGCTTACTTTTGCTGGCGTTTGTGTTTATGTCATTTCAGCAGTATTTTCGCCAGTTGTTTTTTTCCTGTGAATCGTATGATGGTACACTACCGTTTATATTAAATTCGATGAGCTGTTTTCCAGTTAGCGTGTAACTCATTGTGTCCTAATAAATTTTCACTATCAGTTTGCATATGTTTCCGACAGTCTTCATCTCTGTTTTTCTTTCTTTGTTTATTTTCTCTCGCAAATTCGGACGACGTTATGCATAAACCAACTATGCGCCAGTCGTTTGTGTTGCGTAATACAGATGAAAACGTTTTCAGTTTTAGAACTGTCTTAATGTTTTCTAGTCCTGTAGCGTGTTCAAAATATTTCCGTTATAAGACTAAAATAGGCCTACTTGTAAGAACTGCTCAAAGCTAAGAATCTTTAAACACATTGTTATTTACAACTAATATTTGGCTCATAGCTGGTTGATGCATAACACTATCAATTTGATATCCATTTCATGGTAATGGTTTAAATTATTTCACGATATACTATTAAAATGTGCACGAGCTGGTATTATCGTAATAACCAACCATAACAAAATCCGTTCTTTTTTTTACTTTTTATAAAATGATTTATAAATCTCTTACGATTTGTCATTTGATGTGCAGAGCTTATAGAGTAAATATAATGACATAATATCCATGACATATTTTTTTTAAGTTCCTAAATTTATTATATATTGTTGACCTCGTGATTGTACGTGTTGAAATTATAAGAAACAATACGTATATAATGGATTAAAAATACTAAGGTACCTGGACCAAATAAGGCCTTGTATACCAATAAGGCCATATGGTTGTTGTAATAAAACTGGCAGTGATGAGTGGGTAGAAGTGGCGTGCCCTTGTACGCAACTGCCATCTAGCGGGAAAACAAGAAAACAGAGGACGCTATTTCGTTTAGTAGCCACGATGTGCACGTCAGTCTCCTTCTTGGTACAACGCGAAGTGGCTGATGTAATATTTTGGTGAGTAAATATTGCGTCAATCTATGTAAATAGTACAGAAAACTAACAAGTTGTATATATATTCTTACAGCTCTGTTTGTCTACTTTCGAATGCAATATTAATACTAAACGTTTTTTGTAGTCATTAGGATATAGAAGCAAAAAAGGCACCATATTGCAAGTGTTCCTATTA